>JASSUY010000331.1:0-56484 GCA_032466535.1 Forpus xanthops | reverse complement strand
GGCGGGACGGGGGCGGGCGCAGCACCGAGGGCCGCCCCGGCCCCGCCGCTGCCTGGGCGGGATCCGCCGTCGGGGACATCCCCGGAGGCGGGACGGTGGCAGGGAGGGCACTGGGGGGGGGGGGCTCTGGAACGGTCCGGAGGGGTTTGGCGGGTGCGTGCGGTCAGGGCACGGCGAGGGCTCGTACCCCTGGGGGTGAAGGGAGAGATGGGGACACGGGGAGGAGAGGGGTCCTCTCGCGTTTGATAGTCACAGAATGGTTTGGGTTGGAAGGGACCTGAAAGCTCATCCGGTTCCAGTCCCGGCCGCGGGCACCTTCCAATAGAGCAGGTTGCTCCAAGCCACGTCTTGAACTTCCGATGCTTTGAGGGTAATGGAAAAGCAGAGCCTGCAGGATAGGGCCTTGGGTTTCCATATTGCTGGGACAGTGTCGCCCCCAAGACTGCCTTCCCTGTAACCACCTGCTGTTCTATCGGGAGAGGTTTCTGGGGATTTATCATAAATGCCAAGTTTTGGCACTTGAGAATTGGCAAACAAGGAGAGGGGTATGGGAGGTTTCTATCAGGAGGGGATAGAAGCCAGAGCTGAGGTTGCAAATCTTTGCAGTGCCTTCACAGGGCTGCCCCCATGCAGTGCTCTGGTGATGGGCTCTGGGTGATGCTTGACCAAGTATCGAGGACTAAATCTACCTCTGAAATCTTCTGAAAAGGCCAACCCTTGGGAATCCCAGGGGCTCCCAGCAGCACAGCTTGTCCACCCTGGAGGCTGAGAATGGCAGCAGGGACCCCCATCTCCTCCCCCATTGCCATACCTTCTCCATCTACCCCCAGCTGCCCATGTGGGCACAAATGACTTAATTTAAAGCCAGGAGCAACACGAGATGGCAGCTTGGTGTGAAATCCAAGATCCCAGGCAGCCAAATCTCTTCCTGACAATGTTGTTAGTTAGGTCTATTACTAAAACCTCTTGCTACCATCTCTAAAATCTTGCCAAGCTGGTTTGGAGCTATTCAAAATACCCTTTGTCTTTTCAATTCCATTTTCCTGCTCTCAGTGTAGCTGGGACACACTTATTCAAAGCACAGCAACTTGCACCAGGCTGCACACATGCCTGTCTAAGTGTATTACACCTACTTTAAAATCTCTGCATTAGTTCCCTGTCAAAGCGAGGATTTAATTTCAAAGTGCTTTGACTTATATTCCAGCTCCTGACAGGCGGCAGCCCACCCTCACCTAGTCATTCATCTGGCTTTCACGTCCTTGCTGATTATCCTGGTTGAAAGCGGGATGCTGGCTGCTTTGCTGGTGAATCGGAGGTTGTTGCTGTGAGCCCCGACTGGGTAATTCAGTGCAACTGGAGCTGATTAATCTGCCTCGTCGCTTGAGACAAAGCCGCGGCCTTCCTCTGGCTCCTAATCGCTCTGGGTGTTGAGTGAAGTCGTCAGGAAGGCAAGAGCTAATTGAAAGGCTAAAGGGAATGAGAGGTTAGAGGGCTGCGGCTGGCCAGCCAGAACCATGTGGATCCATGGGAATATAATAGGTTTTGGGCATCACATGTGTTATCCCCCCCCCCCTCCAAGGGGAAGCACCAGAGTGTTCAACAGGAGCCAGAGGTTGGGCATGGGCCCAGGTTTCTGCATGAGTCCCCAGGGTACCCTGGCTGGTGTGGACATCTGCATCCCATGGAGCATCCCCGGCTGAGATGCTCCCGGTGCCAGGGCTGGCAGTGCTGCCGGCAGGGTGAGGGCACCCTGTGGCTCTTGTCAGGGTAGCTGTGATGGAAGACCTATGTGTGATACTGTAGTTTGATTTCCCATGGCCTTTTGTATGGGTCCTGTGTGCTCTAGGTGATGAGATGCTTCTCTGCCCCAAGATGTCCCCTCCAGCACCTGGCTCCAGGCTTGTTTCGCTGTCCCTGCATTACGGGCAGGTAAGGTGGGTTGAGGAGGTGTTTAGGAAGGCAAATCCCCTGGTTATTCTGTTCCTCACCCTGCTAGCAGCAGCAGAAGTGATCAATCACTTGGCCCCAGCATCCCTGGAGATGTGTTTCTCCTGGGTTTGCTTCTTCCTCCCTTTCACCTCCCACCTTCTGCCCATAACACACCTTGACACCTCTCTTGTCCTGGCTGAGGAGCTGTACAGCACTTCCACCCCTTTCTGCAGCAGGTTCAAGTCACTGACTGCAGCTCAGCAGGTAGAGCAGAGGGGAACACTGAGAGTCACCCCACAGGAAGGGAGGTACCTACAGAGGGCATGAATGTCAGGCCGTTTCCAGGAGTCACGGCATGGGATCATATCCACAGGATGCATTGAGACTGGGATGTTCATGGGGTGCTGGGTTGAGCCCTATGCTGGAGGCAATGCAGATGCAGACACATCTGAAGTGAGTCACCCTGAAGGGAAGCACAGTGTGAGCTGTCTGCGGAGATGATAACAGTGCAGCAGGGCAGGAGGGGTGTTTATTTTACTGCCTCTGCCGTGGAGGAGATGATGAGTGTGAACAGACACAATATAGAAATGGGCACTCACCAGGAGAGGGGGGTCCCTTGGCCTTTTCAAAGATGCTCATGAAACACAGCTCAACCGGTACCTGCAGCTAATGAACTTTCTGTGAGCTATGTTCTTTTGGCTTCTCCTTCAGAAGCTCTAAAGACTTCAAAGCGTGGTTGATTTGGAAGAGAGGAAAGCCCACATACAGGAGAGCATTAAGGGAGGTACCAGGTCTCCTGGCCTTGTGCATCAGTGCAGAGCATCCTGCACACTGGGATCCCTCCTCTGCCACACTCTGAGGACAGCAACCAGGGACAAAGAGCCCTTGTCATCCCCAGTGAGCTCGGAGCTCATCACTCTATTACTGCCCATGTGTTGCTTTAATAAACATCAAATAAGGCTTCCTTTGATGTATAAATATTTCAGTGGATGGGAAGAGGAATAAAATGCACCCGAGGAGTGTTTCACAAGCTTGCCCAGGTGCTGCTTTATTCAAGGGCTACAGGAAATTTGCCATCACCATATCACAAGCAAGGGAAATGTCCCAGGGGTGGCAGCAGGAAGGAGGCTTCCAATGCTGAGACCAGTGTGAAATCACAGAGCTTACAAAGGTGTACCAGAACCTGGATTTAAGTGATGCAAATACGATTACGTTGAAGAATAAGAGAGGACAGGTTGCACTCTTGCTCGGTGCCTAGAGCTGACCAGTGCTATTAGTCACAGGGGTGTGGGAGGTATTTTACAGGTTCTTTTTGACTTTCTGATGCCCCTGGGGCTTAGCAAAGGGGACTGAGAGTGGGGTAGCCTGCAGTCGGGACTGTGGTCTGAGCCACACGATGGGGAGAACAGCTGTGAGAAAGAGGGAGGCAAAACTCAGTGGTGAACTTGTGGTTGTGGGGGTTGATGCTGAATAGAGACAAATTCAGTTTAGAACTGAATGGAACGTAAATATCTGACACTTAGCAACAGTACGTGTATTAATCCTGTCCTGGAGAAAGGAGAAGCTGTTCTGGGAGCCTCCGTCCCAGAAAACACAGGACAATTGTACTCCTTTATAGAAACCTGTGGTTTTTCTGATGAAATTTATTTCAAACTATCCAAACATTTCAGCGCGGCGCTGGTGACTGCTCAGAGAAGGTGCTGCACAGGGGTGCAGTTCACAAACAGAAGCAGCTTTGCAAAGATGAAAATTGCTCTGACAAAAGAACTGTGTCCAGCCCATTATAAACAGGAGGCGAGCGGCTGCTGTAACCCGTGCTCACCTGGCTGACTAAACACAGCACGATGGGCGCTGGAAAGTCAGGATGGTCCTTTCTGAGCTGCAACAGGAAGCCTTTAGCTCCTTGTGGGTTGCAGAGCACTTCAGCCTGTGTGCTTGGGGATGTGTATTTATCTGTGTTACTGCTCAGACACCACAGGCGCAGGCATTCAGTCCACCATCACCTGAAATCCGGTGCCAAGGCTGGAAAAGTTCACTCCTCTGAGTTCATTGTCAAATAGGGCATTGACAAAACCAAGCAGAGTAGCTTGGGATCTATGGTTTTTGCTTTTGGATGCTGTTTCTGAACACACCACGGAAGTTTCTCTAGGAAAAACGAGTGTCTAGGGTTACTTTGTGGGTGCTGTCCATACATGAGATTAAAAGCATCCCTGAATGCTTTCAAACTATATCATTGCAGAGAGAGACAAATTTACCCACAGCCAAATGTATTTTCTTTTACAGGAATGTGAATGAATTGTCCTGTCTTGTATTATCTTACAGGAGATTGCGTCACTATTCCAGGCTCTGGGGTTTGAAATGCATCACAACTGACTTTACCACTCGGTTTTGCTGTTGAAACAACTCCTGATGCAGGTGCCAGACCAGTGGTCATGAACAGGGGCGAGCTCGCAGTGAGCCCATGCTGGAGTGACAGCCAGTGACTGCAACCTTTGCCCTACTCACCCTCCCCAGCCGGATACATAACACCCCGACCCACTCCTCTGCAGTGCTTATTATACCTCCAGGCATTCAGGAGCACCGAGACTTCATCTTCCGTCATGGGGGAGCCACGCTCAGCTGAGCAGGGTGGCAAGAAGGGATGGTGGCCACCAGGACTGCAAAGAGGCTTTGATGCTGGTGATGGCCAAGAAGGGACAGGGCAGCGATGAACACCTCTGGCCACTCGTGTCCTGCGATGGTGTTGTCTTCATGTTCAGCACATTGCAAATAAGACCTGCTCGGGCACCCAGTGCTGTTGTCAGTGCCAAGACCCTTGGCTTCAGTGATGCCCACATGTCTCTATGTTTTCAAAGCAGGTTGTGGAACTTATCTTGCTTTAGCTCCCCCCTGGCATCACCCACGCTGTTAGTCCTCTTGTCAGTATAGTTTCAGCCCAGCCAGCTTGCACCCCTCCAGGCAGTGGCTAGAGTTCAAGGGACGTCTTATCCCAAGGAATGGGGTAGAGGAGGCAGCTTTGGTTTAGGCTTAGCGATATGGTTCCTAGCAGGTGTACACCATTCAACTCTCTGTGCCACTAGTCCCTGTCCTGTCTTGTTTAGTCATGCAGAGATAGCCTTTTGGGGATCCAAACCCAGAGGTGGGAAGGCACAGAAAAAAGTCAAGGAAAAGATCAATGCTGATTGGGATATTGCATCTACTCATAGTGAATAAAATACTGCTGGAGAAAATCCTTCCCAATGTTTGTGCTGAACCATCTCTTCTATTGGCTTAACGCGCAATGTGCAGCCACAAAGTGGAGGAAACAGGAACATGAGATATGAGCAGCATCTTCTGGAGAGCTGGTCCTTTGCTTAATGAGACCTCTGAGGTGCACTTGGAGTGCAACATTGTCTGTGGCTTTACAGCTTCTTCGTTGGGATGGCTGATGAAACTGGATGGACATGGCATTGTTTCCTGGTTGGGAGGAAGATGTGGGCTTTGGGAGATAACCAAGGGACAGGTTCCTGCACTTAGACCAACCTTGGGTCCACTGCTTTGCCAAAATGAAAGCAACAATTGAATCTGACTTTGTATCCAAATCCTTGTTTCTCCCAAAACACACCAGGAATGGGGCATGCACAGCAGCATTGGGCAGTCTGGGGCCCTTCAGTTTAATTTTCTCTTGTAGTGGGAAACTGCTTATTTTAAGTAATGTTCTCTTCAGAAATGACTAATTAAGCACCAGAGCAGGAAATGTAAGAGACAGTGAAATCCCCTCAGCTGCCCTTTGCATTTCTATATCAATATGGTGGTAAAATGACGAAAACAAAACCTTTTGGAGACAAAGGCGAGGGACAGACCTGATGACGCAGCAGTGAAAAATCTATACTTTGTGATAATAAAGTGAAACCACCATGTTTATCCTCTGTCTTGGAGGATTTGGTGCAATTACTCTTTAGGAAGGGAGGGAAGCCATGTAGAAATCAGAATCGCCCAGATTTTTGCTGAAATATTTGTACAAATCAGGTTATTCAACTACAGCAAAGGAGTTCTTTGGGGCCGTTGCTGCTGAAATTATCCTGCAAAACTGGAAGGACCGTAAATGCTTGGCCTTAATAGCTAGCTCCATACAATGCAAACCTAATCAGTGAAGCTTGAAATGTCTGTGGCAGGGAAGAAAGGCAGAGTTTTATGGCTCTGCGGAGGTGTACAGAGGACGGGACACAAAAAGCCGCTTAACGCACATGGGGGAAAGCAACCTCTGATCTCCATCTGCTGAACGTCACTCTGTGGTCAGGGACAACGGGGCGCATTTTCTGTGCTGACACGAGCTGCCTTTTGCCTGGGTTGCCCCCTTTTGCCCCAATTCCCAGCCAGGCTGTGCGCTGTGAGGCAGGGACCCAGCAGAAACCATCCCAGCAATCCGGGGAAGAATTAGGGTCGCACCGTCTAACTTTCGGTTTTGCCTCCAGCAAAGGCTAAAAATGTTCCACATCACTTAGAGGTGTCAGGTTATTCAGCCGTGGGCTGGGAACAGCCCTCAGAACATCTCAGTTACACATTACCCTGAATATCTCAGCGAATGACTTGCAGCTAATTGAAATAAAGGAAATGCAGTGTCTCGGTTTACCCGGTGGACTGTATATAGCAACGCAACCGCTGCGTTTTGCATTGATCATAAATCAGGATTTATTATCCCACCTGGCAAATATTGACTTCATTTTTCCCCCCCTTGGTCTGTACTTCCTCCTCATGTCAATATAGCAGTGTTCATCCCAACTAAAGTCAATAGTTTCTCACTAACATTTCAGGTCTAGAAGTGCAGAGCCTCAGGCTCAGACCCTGAATCCCCAAATCTCTGCTCAGTGGTTTTCAACCTGCTTCGGTTTGCTGAGTCTCAAAACTTTTCCTGTGGCAATGCAGCCCCTTCTTAAACAGCTGTACTGATAGCAGGCTCCAGGTTGATGAGTTACTTGCTGTGGACCCCGCATAATTAGGGATTTGTGGATCAGAGGTTCAAAAGTGCAGATCCGAGAGATACAGGGGAGACAGTCAATCAGTTAGAAGTGAATAGTTCTGCATATTGAATTTAGAGGGGTTCCTGAGCCATGAGGCAGACATGCTCCAGAAACTGCCCTAACAGAAATCACTAAGAATGGGACTGTTGAGGTGAGCAATGGCTATGAGTGCTGGTGTATATTTGACCTATGCATATATATACATATATGTGAATTCAGGAAAATGTTGCCTGGATCAGGGATGCAAAATCAGTCCTGCTCTGGTAGTGTCACATCCATCGCCTGTGCCCTGTTCATGGGGAAGTCTGCAGCACCAGGATTTCTTCAGGGCAGAACAAAGAGATGGGCTGTAAATACCACAGACCAGAGAAATGGGGGAAATGCAGAGGGGCTCAGACACAGGAAATTTGGGGAGGAGACGGGATCAGAAAGGCACATGTTCGCTGTCTCACTCAGGTTAGTGAGCAAGAGTGAAAACGCTGGAGGAAAGAGGAACTCCACATGGAAGACAAGCCATGGGCAGGTGGAATGAGACAAGGTGCCTTGGAGAAGGCTGAGTATTAGGTGGAGAAGAGATTAAAAGTGGTAGATTTTGTTGTCCATGTACGTGTGTTTCTTGCAGTCAGTAATTAGGTGGTGGTGGACATCTCATCTCCCTGCTGAGTAACCCCTGGGAGGGTTTTGGGCAAAGTCAAGTGGAGGGATGGCTGCTGGGGGAGGAGGAGAAGCTGAACACTGTTTCTAGGGCTGCTAGACCCAATGTCCTCTTCCACCCAAGGGGTAGCACTTGAACTTTGTGCCCTGGACACATGGAGAGTACTGTGGGCTACCAGGATTACAGCGTCCAAGCCATAGGGTGGACCACTGAGTGCTGAGATGCAGGAGCCCTGCCAGGATGGTCTTAGTGAGGCAGACACAGAAGCACAGTGCTCTTGATTCACAGATGATGAGGAAAAGATGCTAAGAGCAGAAAGCCAGGAGATGGAGGATGTAGGGCTTCTCATCACTCCTGGTGTCTGGGTAAGCAGTGTCTTAGAGAAGAGGGATGTTATGAGTACAGGAGCTCCCTAATACAGATATATTCTGAGAGAGATGCTCAGCATCAAGCGAGATGTCCTAGGCTAAGACCCTTCAGGCAGTAAGTGACCTGGATACTGAAGCTGGGAGTTTGGCCATGTTCCTCCTCTCAAGGGTTTCTTCAGTGTTCTCTAAGCTTTGGATGCCAGTGGGCATCTCCTATTACTTTTCTGGCGAGGGAGAAACAGCAGAACCCCTGTGGGGAAGGAAGGCCTTTGGGATGCTGAGATTTTGGAAATGCCATGCTGGGATTTGTAACACATTATAGTGGTGCTTGAAACAGCTGAGAGCCTGGGGGGCATCACTGGACCCCTTTGAGATCCTCAGACAGGTCCTTTGCTGTGATTTGCAGGATGCATCAGCCCACCAAGGATAGATCCCCAGCACACTGTGGGAAACTCAATCGTGGCAGTCCATGAACAAAGGGTTCAACACATCTTCCTTCAGTGTAACCACCTGCAAAACATAAGATAACCAACCACGGTTCCTTCTTAATCCATGGAGAAACGGTGGCCTCTCCAGTGTGTGCTCACCCCATCTCTCCCCAGTGGGTCATTCCTGCAGAGCCTGTGTCAGTGCTTGGCAAAGCTGTAGAGAAGCCCATTGAAGTTCCCAAAGCTGGGCTCCTTTTGGGGTGAGTGGGTGAGATGAATTCATTCCTGGCAGCCCATGTGAGGAGGACTCAAACCTGAAATTTGTGAGGTGCCTGCTGATTCGAGGCATTTTCCCCTGTGTGTCTCTGAAGGGGAAATTACAGCAGCAAGTTCAGGCTACCCGTGCCCACAGAGCTGCTGTCGCAGATGCCAGAATTCATAAGTGCAGTTGTGGGTGACTCAAGGGCCTCAAAGGACTCTGGGTTGTAAATGCTGACTTTGACATATGGGTCATCTTCCATCCTCGAAACACTGTACAAAGTGACAGACTTCGTACAGCCCAGAAATGTTGCATGAGTCAGGAAATACCTTGGGGCACGTCTGGCATCGAAGGAAAGCCAAAGGGAAGATGTTTAACCATCTCTCTGGCTTCCTACCAAGCTGAGATGAGCAGCACAGAGTGGCCAGTGTGCGTGGACCCAGGCTTGCTGAAATGGGCACAAAACCACTCAAAAGTTTCATTCCACACCCCCCCCCCCACCTTCCCAAAGTGCATTTTTTGGTAATTTCTTAGTTTTTTAGAGTATTTATTTCTGTGGCTTGGGGAAATTCCTAGTTTTCAAGAAAAGTGGGAAATATTTAGAGCTCTGATTTCCAAGCAGTTTGTCTCAGAGGTGCGGGAGAGGATGGCGAGAGCCTCGCAGTGAATGAGAGCAGGGCCTGGAGCATCCTTTTCAGTGGACACTGGTGCTAAGTGTGCAATGGGACCTAATATGGGGATCCCAATTTAGAAAGAAACTGAAACACAGCATTTTAAAGCATCTGGCTCAATCCCTGCGTACTCAAGCAGCTTCCCAGGGTGTCCCATCAACTCTTAGAGCTCCTATGGTCACCTGCTGTAGCGCCTTTTCAAACCCATGATCAGGTCTGTCCTTCCACCCAAGGACATGCCGTGCTGATTCAACATGGTTCTTCTCTCTTGAGCAACAGAGGGAAGTTTGCATTGCTCACTCTACCAGGATATATGGAAACATGAAGCTGTGGAACAATTATGGTTGCTTAAGAAAATCAGTCAGCAAAACAAACATGAAATGGTTAGGAGAGCAGAATCGCTACGTCCCATGGTGCACACTCAGCTAACAGGGAGCCTGACCTACTGCATTGGTCAGGATTAAACACAACCTTCATCCATAAATGCAGCAAGGAAACAAGTTTCCCTTCTTCCCTGTGGTGATGCTATGGATGGGTGACCATGGAACCAAAACTGTTGAGGAAGTCCAAGTTGAGTAATGTTGGGTGCTACATCCAATGTGGTGAGGACGTATCTTGCTAGCTTCACAGCCTGGGCAGCTGTAACTCATCTCTTCATCTGCAGGCAGCAGCTGCCAGAAATTCCACTTAATCCTCCCAACCCTCTCAAACCCTTCATAAGTAGCAGGGGAGGCACTGCAAACTGTGGTACCTGTGGCTGTTTCTAGCATTGCCCTGCTTGGCCAAGCTGTCTTTCAGCAAATCCTGGTTGACCAACTGAAGAGGGAGGAGTGAGGATGGTGAGGCACTGGAACAGGTTACCCAAAGGAGTGGGAAGTGCTCCATCCCTGGCAGTGTTCAAGGCCAGGTTGGACAGAGTGACATGGTGACGTGGTCTGTTGTGAGGTGTCCCTGCGCATGGCAGGGGGTTGGAACTGGGTGATCTTAAGGTTCTTTCCAACCCTAGCCATTCTATGATTCCATGACTGGAAATATCCTACCAACTCTGATGGAGCAACCATTCCCTAGAGGAAAACCTGGTGGAGGCTGGTGCTCAACAGGAGGCAGAAACAGCAGCAGTTAATCTTGGAGAGCGTCTTTGTGCATCCCAGGTTTAACCACACTGACACCCAGCACAGGACCACCGAGAAATGGCAGGGGTACGAGTTCATGGTGACTACGCCAAGGGTGAGCGTGTCCTGCTCATTGTGGTGGCCAGGCACACGCTGGCTGGGACACGCCACTAGAGGGGGACACAGCCACGTGTAACGTGGCCACTGGCCACCAGCGTGGACCTGTGGGGCAGACTCGGTGACCCAGTGACGGGATGGCCAGTGTAAGCCGTTGATGTCTTAGACCTTCTGGACCTCGACTGCCCATGGTGCTTACAGCCAGCTCATACCTAGCCAGAGCAAGGCGTCATGCATGTAAAACACTCTGGCCCTTTGGTTGATGGAGAAGCCAATGGCTGTGGTGTGGGATGGGATGGACTTTGCTCTTCACTCTTCCTGCTCATCATTGATGTGACTCTGGAGGTTGGATGGCATTTTCCAAGTCTTAAAATCCTGAAACCATGCATTGGGTCTGCTCAGTGTGTGGAGTGGGCATATGGAATGGTGGGATGTGACTTGTAGGGAAGACCCAAGAGTGACTCAAATGAAAAGAAGAATTTCAAGAGTGTTCCGCTTTATTTTTCCCTTTACTGTGGCATCTGTTTGAGAAGAGATCGCTGATTTTGGATAACCAGGCTGCATGCTTCTGGTGATGTGAACTGCAGCCTCCAGCTTCCCTTTCCTTGCAGATCTTTTATCAGGGACTCTTAGCTGCAGTGACTTTTGATGATACAGCTGGTTTGATCTTGGATGCACACTGAAGTTGAAATTCAAAAGGTTTCAGAAGAACCTAAAGAAAGATGGGACATGATTCCTACAAAATTATCATGGGATCAATGCTTAATTCTTCAGCCAACTTTGAAAGTTACAAATTTGTGGATCAAACTCCCCAAAAAGGATTATTCCTGGACGTGTACAATGCTGCTTATCTGTACAACTGGATGTGAGGTAACTGTTTATGTGGCTGCAGGGTCTGTGTGTTGAGTGAAGCCAAAAGTGTGATGCCCACCTATAGACACCCAGTGGAGAGAGGACCACGGTGTTCAGAGAGGAATGTAGGGTCCAAGCATGGCATTTCATGCCCTGGGTGCATGTCACATGCTCGTTCAGCATAGATGATGTACAAGAATGGGGAAAATTGTCTCTCTGAGCTGCTTGTGAGTGTCAGTGGAGCATGTGTGGCTTCGGTGACCTCCTGTTTTATGCCTTATAGTATGGACCAGGGTGGTCTGGCTGGATGCGGGACTTGAAAACCTGTGTTTTTGTGTGCATGTGGTGATGGGATCGACTGACTCAGGACATGTCTCCAGCAGTGGCATTTCATCTGTCATATCTAGTCCCATGCAACATTTATCTTATCCTCAGCAGACCACACAAAAGGTCTGATGATGGTGCCTGGTATCAAAGTGAGGGGTGATAATAGGGGATCCTGGTGCCTGCAGGTACATGCAGATATGCAGAACCTCTGCAGAGATGTCTATGCATGGCCATCAAAATCCCTCCTGGTTATGTTTCCCTCTGGACAGACCTGAGGCAGTTTGATGGACAGCTCATCATTTTGTCAAAACCCATGCAAACCCCCGTGCTTTCCTCCAGTGTTTTTCAGCAGCCACAAAAGTTTTGTTTTTCATCTGAAGGCAAAAATGGCTCCAAATTCAAACCAGAGCAAATGAATTTAAACTGGTGGCTTGCAATTCCCAGGAGATAGTAAGAAGTGAAATTACTTTGCATTGTGTTAGCTAATTTGCTGGATCTTACAGTAATGTCTCCTACTGAAATGGTAGGTATTCTATTTACTAGATTTATTGCTAACCGAAACCCTCCATAGCGGGGAAATTACTTATGGTTTCTTTAGTATAAAGTATTGTGGATTTCTGCAATTGATTGCACAATGAATAGCTCTTTTTATCACTCTGGAGAAAAGTAGGGATGGGATTTCATGCCGTTAATTTTTACGGGAGTTCAATGTCAGGGCTCCTCGGGCAGCTTTGGAAATCACAGCCCTTCATTTTTAATTTTCAGTCCTTATAAACAATGCTATTTATTTGGGTGTGCCTTTGAGCAGAGGGACAGTCAAACATCCCCTCTTTATGGGCCCTGCCAAAGGCTGGATCCTTCTCCGTTTATTGTTTTAATCTGTAGTTACAGGGGAACTGCTGAGCCCTGATGCACAACTCGAGCCTCTGCTGTTCTTCTGCTTGGCTCCAGCTGATGCATTTGGCCAAGGACCCATGCCTGGATCTATATAAGGGCTCAGGGATGTGATGTGTAAGGGCCAAAAGGGTAGTTTTGGGAGGGGAATTTGCTCCTGTTAGGCCAAGTCTGAGAACCTACAGCAACTGTAAGGGCTTGGAGGAGCCAGTCGGGGTTTTGGAGGAGCCTGTGGCCATGGTGGTCCCTGGGAGGGTGCAGGCCCAGAAGCAGACACTGCACTGGGCTGATCTCCGGGACTTCGGTGTTTGATCCTATGGAGATGATGTGGGTTGTCTTTGCCATCTGCAGCCAAGCTCAGAGCTGGCACCTAACACGTGCAGCTTTGGGAATGGGAACCCACGCCGTGATCTGTACCTTTCTCAAGGGAAATGGCACTAAACCCATTAATGGTTTGCCTCAGGGGACAGGCACCCGCCCAGCAGTGTCTCTATGACCTTATTGCCCTGACTCATATCTTCCTGGCCCGGCTCTCCCTCTCACTCCCTGCCTGCTCTGCTCACCAGCAGGCAGGGTGCTGGGGGCCCTGGGGCTGCCAGCACCTCACTCTGCAGTCCTTTGGTGACAGGACCCATTGCCCAGCCTGGAAGCAGCGTTTCCATGCTGCCATCCATCTGTGGAGGAGCAGATTTATCCCATGCTGTTGCTTCTAGCCAACCAACTCTCACCCTCTGCAGGAGCTCTGGGCAAACCTAAGGGTGTTTGTACTCAACTGAGTAGTGGCCATGGGTTAAATTCAATTGGGAAGTCTAGGAAGGTCACAAAAAAGAGGCAGGGTAAAACCCAGCATCATCCCATGTCCACCAAAAGCAAAGCCCAGGGATGAGTGTTGTTTCCTTTGCAGCTCAGCACTCTGTCTGCTGTGCCAAGAGGCCAATTTGCAGTGGCCCTGATTTGGGTGGGGAAGGGTTAGCAGGGTTCCTCATCCCACTGAGAGCCAGCCCTGGATGATAGGAGGGGAACTGGGGACTTGCAAGGAGGGGCTGGAAACTCCCAGCATCTAAGGCTGGGAGACAGTGGGATGAAGGGACAAGGTCCTTGACTGGTCCTTCTGCCCTCTGGCAAGGGGCATGTTGCTCTGGAACTTCACACAATGACATGGGACTGGGACTTTGGAGGACTCTGTGACTTCCTTTCAACAGGGGGCAATGGGGGAAAGAGCTTGCAAGTGAGGGGAGGAACTTGCTCCAAGAAGAGAAACATACTTGGAGGCAGCATCCCTGTTGGTCCTGATGGACCATCAGTGGATGGTGGACCATTAGTTCGTACCTGCCTATGGCAGGCAACACTGAGGTCTGCTAGGCTGGGCTGATACAGTGCAGGACCCAAAGGAGGCTTTAAGGACCAGGCAGCCCTCAGCATCCTGCATCACCCTGCAGCCCCCCGTACGCAGCCGTCTCACGTGGGAGACTCTTGGGTGACCCCTCACTGCCAGGTGAGCCCTTGTTTGCGCAGTTGCCCGGCGGATGAGATGTATTTATAGCTGTTGTTAAATCACAGCCGTGCAGCTGAGGGACTGGGCCGCTTCCAAGGACTGCTCACGCCGATGTGGCGGGGGATGGAGGCAGGTTACATATTTACACATTAGTTTAAAATGTGGATTCTTTCCCCCGGGGGCCCAGAATGGCTCATAGGCAGCTGCTCCAGCCATCAGCTCAGCTCATATTTATTTGTGTTTTTCAAACATTTAGTCAGTATTTACACAATAGACGCAATATTAGTAATATCTGCAATAATTTATATGATACCAAATGGGATTTCTCACGGCCAGTGGACTGCCTTGGGACTTGGCCCCTGCTCCCTGTTAAAAGCTTGAAAAAGTACAAATTAACAAGCCGTAAAACAACGTCTTCATAAAAGAACAGGGGAGAAAAGGCCAGGTCCTGAGAGGTGCTGAGTGATCGTGACAGCCCTGAGGGCCGCAGGGAATGGAGGGTGCTCAACACCTCCGCAATCAGGTCTCTGCTGTCCTGTGAGGAGGAGAAAGGATCCTATGAGGCTTTTCTGGGCTGGACATCAACATTCTTCCTTTGTGCCGTTGTTGGAGGTGGATCAAACCTACCGCTGGATGCTGGTGGCATCAGGGAAATCCCTTTGCCCTACAGGCAGTGATTGAGGACAACACACCACCAGGGTGGAAAGCTCCTGGCTTCCCCATGTCCCTTTTCTGTAGGTACTCAATGTGAGAGGACGTGAGAGGAGGCAGCTAAGCTTTGGGGTACGGATGGACCCATGGGGCATGTAACAGCATCAGTGCCCAGGATGGAAATCAGTGCACATCCATCATCTCCATGGCTGGACCCTGCTTCCACCCTGGTCCTCTGGGCATGGTGCTGCTGCAGGGACCAACAAAGTGACCACTGACTGCACCTTGGGGGCACAATTCCTTGCAAGATAGACTGAAATGAGAATGTACATGGAACACCTTCATGTAGGCCAATGTTTTCCCATCTTCCTCCTTACAATCAAGAAATGGAAGCACTGCAAGGAGGGTGCTGGGGTTTGGTCTTGCTTTTGGGTTATTCCTTAACATTTGGGTCATCTATGAGCAAAAGCTATTTTGCCAACCCCCTTTGTTGCGCCTCAACATCAGACTCCCTTTTTATTTCCTGGGTAAGTTCACCCTGGGAAAAATGGTTTCCCAGCCTGGATCTTCGTTAGTATGTGCTCTTTTACCAAGCATCCTTCCCTGCGCCACAAGCAGCTGCATGGCGCTATGGTCCAAGGGGACCTATGCAAGCAGCTTGTGCAGCCTCACACATCTTCATGCAACGCTGCAGAGCCCTGGTGCATCTTTTGCTTCACTGGACCCCCTACAAAGTCCCTAACCTGTGCTAGGTGCAAGTCAAGGTGTGAATACAGAAGGAATAAGGCATCCCGTCCTCTCTGGTGCTGCTGGTGCCACTGCCTCACCTTGCACCCTGCAGCCAGAGATGTCAGACTAAAGGTTACTTTCCTCTGCTGAAATTCTCCTGGCATCAGCTCCAACCACCCCCTGCCCAGCCTCGGTGCCCTGGGGACAGCTTATCCAGGTCTGACACCCTTTGCTGTCCAGTGTGCTGCAGCCCCCGCAGTGATCACACACCCCTGCTCACGGGCTGATGGTGGTGGTTTTGGGGGGGGGGTTAGAGAAACAAGCCTTTGGCATCCACCCTGCTTTCTTTTCCCTCTGCATCTCCCCTCCCACCATTTCCTGATGCCAAGGAATGTTGCCATTTCATCTGTGTCATCCACAGCCATCCTGGCCATCACAGTCCACCCCATGGATGTCACCCTGTGCTGGTCCAAGGGGCTGTCCCCATCCTCCTCCTCCATCTCCTGCTTTTTGGCCAGAGGTATGAGCTGCAGTGGCATGGGTCAGGGTGACAATGGCCTGAGATGATGGTGTGTGGAGGTGGTAGCAAACATTTGGGGATGCAGGGTGGGGTCTTGCAGCATAACGTAACTGCAGGGCACATGGCCCACGGGGGCCGGGAGCGTGAGGAGGCGTGTGTTGTATTTCAAGCAGTTCCACACTGTCTCTGCCTCTGCAGCCACTTGCCATATTCAAACCAGATGCAATATCCGCTTGTCAGCAGCGTAGCGTGCATGGGGGGATTTCATTCATATGTTTTGGACCTATCCCAAGCCAAATAAATGATGGAAAGGCGCAATTAACCCAATCTCAAATCTAATCCGCTCTGAGTGCCTCTCTGTCCCAGGCTCTGCCTGCTCCACGTGGTAGTGACTTGCCTCCCGATATGTGTGAGGAGATGTGGACACTTGGCCAGTAAAGCAAACACCAGGAACTGGAAATGAGGGACTGGTGATGGTGCTGCTGCTGGGGTAGGGTGAGCCTGAAGTGAAGGCCACATGCTTGTGTAGCAGCAGCTTCGCATCAGCATGTGGATGGGGAAGGTATGACACAAGGCTGGGATCATGAGTGGGAATGGCCCAGGTCATACACACACCAGGCCAGGTTGGATGAGACTTGGAGCAAGCTGCTCTAGTGGAAGGTGTCCCTGCCCATGGCAGGGGGTTGGAACTGAATGAGCTTTAAGGTCCCTTCCAATCTAAACCATCCTGTGATTCCATGATTCCTGGCTAATGATGCTCTTTGCCTGAGCTGTTCCATGAGGGAATGGCTTGAGCTGGTGCTACAGACATACACGGCCCCATATATACCAAGCCCCAGCAATGTTAAAGATATTGCTTTCTTCCTGTGGGCTGGCCAATATAAATACAGATTGGAAATGTGGGGCACTTCCTCCAAGCCCCCCCAAAACCCTGCCTTTAGAGCCTCTCCCTGTATAGGGGCTGGGCTTTATTGGGCAACAACTGCCATGGGATCTCCAGCAAGGACTGGGTATGAGCTGCAGTCGTGTAGCATCTTCTCACCCAGGCCCCTAACACTTAAAGCTGGTCTCCAGGACCCTCCATGGGTCCTGACCCCCCTGAGGTGAAGCCTCAACATACAGTAATAATGTTCAGAAATACAATGCCCAGGCCTTCTCCTATCTCTGGTGTCCCCAGTGAGGACTGGTGCCAGGCCACCTTCCTGGAATGACTGTGGATTGCTCTGAGAGAGTCACAGAGCGCAGGCGGTTCATCCAGACCAAGCTCACTGGTGTGGGTCACAACTGGTATTTCATCCAACCTGGATGAGCTTGATTCTTCCTCTGCTAATGCACTGGGTGATGGGAGCAGGAGGGTAGATGTACTCTGATGTGAAACGACTCCTCGGTATGATGGTGTGATCAATCTCAGTGTGACTTATCCTAGCATCTCCATGATGTATGAATAGAAACCTGTTTCTGAACGTGTGCAGGGACTATTCCACCCTCTCTCACACACAAGATGTCATTGTGTCATCTGCAGCTGTGTGCATTTTGCATAAAATCGTGCTTGTCCCCATCTGTGTTGCCTTACTGGGGACAAAATGGCAAACCAAAGTACTTGAATGCCAAAGGTGGGAAGAGCACCAGAAGAGTAACCAGGTGGTAACCAGGAGAGCCCAGAGCACAACGGCCTTTGTTACTCCATCCACTTCCCATCAGACAAGACTGTGGATGCAGTATCTAGCTAGTGCTGTGTTCCTTGTACACCAGTCCCTCCTCATCTTCTCACTTTGTCTCTGCTAGTCTGTTCCTCTAAGCCTATTTCACAAGATTGCACGGAGATTGCATACACTCTGCATGCTCCTTGGATGCCATCTGCAAAGATCATGCTGCAATGAAGTCTTTACAGATGGGGATGAAGAGGAAGAATGCATCTTTTCTTTGCTAATCCCTTGGCTCCAGCAAACGGGTCCTGAAGAAAACAGAAAATCTTACAAAATGAGTGCTGTTGGCCAGACTGCAGTGCCCTTGCTCCATCCCGACCAGGGCTGCTGGGCATGGCCATGGCTGTTGGGTACCTTCGTACACACAAGGCAGTGGTTGATGTTGGAGCTTTCTCTTGTGTTTGAACTGATGGGAAGGTACTGGGTGGGATTTCCACACTAGGAAATGTGTTGGGCACTCCGGGGCCTCTTTGCCAAGACCACGTGGCAGAGACTTTTGTATGCAAGCATGAGGATGGGATGGTTTCCACTGTGGTGGGACCTGGAGTCCTTCATCAGTGCTGGACCTCAGAAATCCCCTTCTGCCAGCACAGCCAGAGACCATCTCCATTGGGGACCATCTCAAGATGCAGAGGTAACATCTCACTGCCGAACTCCATCTAGTGGCATGTATGGGCCTTGGCAAGACCAGAGCATCTCCATCCCAGCTGCTTCCCAGCCTGGACACTTGGAGCAACCAGCTGGCCCTGTCCTTGGCTGCCGGAACAAAAACACCAGCAGACTGCTCCCTGCTCCTCTTCCCCATCCCCAAGATAGCTTGCCGTGTGCTGGGCAGTTTAGGAAGAGCGTTTTGTAGCAATGATCTGTTTACGAGCAAGGTAAACAGCTGATGCAATGAGGGGATTTGCAGCGAAGGCTTTGCTTCATCATCCAACAAAAAAGCAAGTTGGGATTTGGCCATTTCGATGGGACAATCCAGCTGGCAAGTTGTGTGCATTTGTCCCTTCCAGGGGTTACAGATGTGTGCTGGACACTGTGGGAATGGGATTTTATAACAGTAATTAGTTTATTCCTGAGGTAAGCAGTATAAATAGGAGAAAAATTTGTTTCCTGTTCCAATGCAAATAACTAACTGGCAGCCAGTTGGACAAGGGCCATCGAATATCAAAAGCCGAACAGGGGACTGTGTCAGCTCTATATCCCCTTCTGGCTTATTTGCATGCTGGTTGGTAGAGGAATGTTTCTCTTTAGGTTACTAAATTTACTAGCTTACTGTATTTTTTTAGCTTGGGGCTGGTTATTTGAGTGGCCATTGGCCAACTGGCTGCCTACTGTTTATTTGAATGGCTGGTGGCCAGCATTTGTCACTGGTCCTCTGAGCATCCCAAACCCAATCTACGTTATTGACCCAGGAGAACGGGCTTCTTCTGAGCTGGGCTGACCCATGTCAGTGGCAGAGCTCTGAGTCATGTCTCAACAGGCTTCTCCTCCACCAGCCATGTGTCTCTTGCTGCTTTTTCTCTTGGAACAACCATGTGTTTTCCTTCTGCCTTTCTTGATAGCTTTCAGTTTTCCCTACAGTGGCATAAGCCGCAGCTAGAAAGAGCTCCTGCTGTTCTCTGCTGGGTGATGCTTTCTAACAATGCTTTGGCCTGTCTCTGCACCAGAGGTGTGAGGTCCTCCTCCTGCTCCAATACATGTTGCATCTGTGTTTTCCCCAGGCTTCCTTCACATCCAGTCCCAAACTTGTATGGGATCCCCACCCTCTGCACACTGTGGTTTGAGTGGAGCTTGGCTTTGGGTGCTGTCTTCCTTACCATGATGTCCAGAAGATACAAAGCTTCACTCCTCCTCTGAAGGAGAAGCAGCTGGTTGTCCCATCGACATCTAACTAAATGAGAGGTCCCTTGTGTGGCTATTGACATTGGATTAGTAGAATGACGACTCTCCCTCTTCTTCAGGACCTGCAGCAAAAGACTGTATTTCCCTTCCTATGCTAAAACCACCATTTTTGGGGGACTTTATGGCTGTACTACAAGCCACTTGTTTTTCCTCCTCCTACTGATTCTTTCACATGAGGGGATGCAGCAAGATTTTGGGGACCCTTGGCAATGACTTTCCTCAGGCACCTGGCACCTCCCTCCATTCCCTCTCCACTGCACCTCCTTGTCTGCTTCCTACTTCCACCTGACAGCTTGCTTTATCAGCTTTGCAAGGACAAGCTATGTTTTGCAGTGGGGGAAAACACCAGCCCACCTTCATCTTCCTCTCTCCATAGTCACAATATTGCGTGCTTGGGGTCTCACCCTTCTCCGTACCTACATTTCCTTCCTAACTGTGTCCCGCTGTAACTTACTTAACGGCAGCAACTGAATGAACATCCCTGGCTTTTCATCTCATTCATGTGGGATTGCAGCGTAGGACCAGCCCCCTGCTTCATGAGCATCTTTGGCCTGTGAGGGCAGTACCATGGGTCATGTCCTTCCTGTGGCTAGTGACAAAGACATTTAATAGGAGCTTTTCCCCAGCCTGTGGCCAGGTCCATAAATTCCTCCTGTTTTCCTGAAGAAACTCCACCCATTACATGTAGGTTGCTCAGTGTGTCCCATAATGAAAGACTCAGCGTTGAGTGCTTCACAACTCTGCCAACTCTCATAGCTGAGGCTGGAGTGGTCCCCAGGCCGGTGTTAGGGGTTTGTTTTGCTAGGGGAAGTGGGAAGTTTGGTTAAAATGGTCTCTCAAAATAAGGCCCAGAGCAGTGCACTGCATGACCTAGGTTAGGAGCAGGCTTGGTGCCTGCAGGTGTGGAAAGTTAGATGGAGAAGCAGACTGGTGCTGGGAAGCTCTTCTTCATCACACTATTGAATGTTTCCCATGCCTGGCCAAGGGCCACCTTTTCCATCTGTCCTGCCTTGGAGATGGATGGAGCTGGATACGAGACGTGACCTCAGACCCCAGTCTGGGCCATGCTTCCTCAGGGAGCTGGCAAAGGCTGGGTCGCTGCTGTTCAACACAAGTGTTTCTCCACAGCCCAACAGTCCTTATTCACCAGACTGAGCTACACAAGACCTTGAGAGGGCTTAACACCAATCCCATGGACTCTCATGGGGACCTTCATAAAATGTTCTTTCCCTTTTGCTGCCTTGCACATGCGCTGGGAGAAGGAGATGCTCCCATGGTGTCTGATGGCACTGAAGGGTGATCCCTGTGTCCCTGCAGACACATCAAGGAACTGATCTAATGATACCTGATGCTAAAACCCAGGTTCACAAGGGTGTTTGGGTGTGTTGTAACACCTAAGCCCTGCCTTGAGGCTGAGCCCACATCTCCAGCAGCTCTGGAGTAAAAGGAAGATGCCTTCATGCTAAAATACTCCAGGAGAGGCAGTTTGAGTCAGGCTTAGAGGAATCTTTCCTTGCAGCAGTAGTAAATCCCAGACCATACAGTGTGAAAAAAGGGAGACCATGGGCTCAAGGCTCATTGCTCTGGTCAGCAAGGCTGCAGATCCCTGTCAGTGCAGCCCATAGCACAGCACTCTGTTGTTTTCCTCGCTGTCTTGTTTCTATGCACACTGCTGGTGTTGGGTGGCTCTATGTGGGTTCCTGCTCCAGTGTCTCCCAGCAGATGCTGGTGAGTCGCAGGGCTCTGGCTGCCAAGGAAGGGATTGGAGCAGGGCCTGTTCCTTCCCCACCATCACCATTCAACTCCCATGACAGATGAGTCCCAGCCTTCTCCTAGGACATGGGCTGGCATCAATCTCCTTTTCTGAGCTCAGCCTGGCTGGGTGCTGCTGGGGAGTCCTTCAGGGACTGGGAGGAAACCAGCCCACTGGGATGGGAGGTGAAAACCCAGCCATGAGGTGCCTGGAGGGGCTTAGAGCATCTCTGCTGCTGTGGCTGGTCTGAAGGTCCCTGGAGAGCCCCAAGCCCATCTTGAACCTTCCCAGAACCATGCCAGGTCAGAGGGAGGATGGCTGCGGCATCCAGCTTGCACCTCCTGCAGGACCTGTACTGAGGAGCCAGGGAATGGTCATGGTCCATGGGACAACAGAGGGCTGTCTCTGGTGGGGATGGGCTTTGGAGTGCCTTGGCCCCATCATCAGAGGTGGTCTGGGCATGGGCTGGTGGCTCCTCTTTGTGTCCAGCCCATGGAGGAGAGCTCCCCATTGAGCTGCCTGGTGAATGAGGAGCTGCCATCACCGGCCCAGCGGCTGCAGGAGATGAGATTTCATCTCCTCGCCCTTATTTCCTCCATCCGCTCTGCCAAATCCAGCCTCCCTCCCGCCTGCTGCTGGCCGGCTCTCTGGCTCATTCAGAGCCCGCCACACTAACCCGCTTGGGATTGTTTTGAATGTAAAATCCTATTAGTCTTAAATTAATTGCCTTTTCTTGCAGAGCAGCGGGTTGGAACTGGCGGGCCTGGCTTGTAATTATTAACTGGGGAAAGGCGCAAGAAAAGCTGCTTCTCTCCTGCTGGGCTGTGCTCTATAGGCGCAGCCCTTCTGTCCTGCTTTTTTCTTCATCTTTTATTAACCAGCTCATCCCCTTTTGCTGATCACCCTTTTATCTGGGAAGGGATGGGGAAGCTTTGAACCTTGGAATTAAATTCTCCTCGGAGCCATGACGAAGGGGCAAGTTTTGGTTCATTTCACTCTCAGGGAAAGTGAGAAAAGTCCTAATGGGAACTGAAACGTGTTGGTAGGGATGTCAAGTGGTTGATACAGGGGGAACTGCAGCACCTGAGGACATGATCCCAATTCAGGGTTGGCACAGACTGGGACCTGGCATCTCTGCTTGCTTCATGCAGAAGAGCTTCCTCAGGTGCTGGGATTCTCTCCCTTGTTCTGGCATAAGGATCCTTGGATCATGCACGAGCCAGGAAGAGCCTTGGGAGGTTCCTACAAACAGCACATGGACAAGATGAAATTACAGTTTAGGAAACATCTGACACCAGGACCTGGTGTCAAGGCATCCATGGGACTGAGATAAAGAGGGTTTGCAGACCTGCATCAGACTACATGAGGTGATACGTCTCCAGATGTGCTGTGCTGTACTGATGCTGGCCCCATGGAAGGCATCAGAATGATGGGAGCACCTCTGCCATGTCCCTGCTTGTGTTCTCACCTCTATGAGGAGCGGGGGCTAGTCCCTAAGCACCCATAGGTGCCAGGGATGGTGCTTCAGGAGGATGCTGAGTATGGAACGTCCTGTGCCAGGGGAGGACATCTCCTGCTTAGGTATCTGGTCTCATTAACAAACTGCTTTGGCTTCTCTGCCTTCCGGATGGAGCCAAGGGATGCTGTGCCAGGTCCCATCTCGGCAGCATGGTACTGGCTCCTGCCAGCCTCTCTCTGCCTAGAAGGGCTGGTGATGGCTGTCACTCTGGATGCAGCTCTATGGGTCCTCTTGTGCCAAGAGCCATCCCAGGTCGCTCCTGTCCCTGGGCCAGGAGAAAGCAAACTGATGGGAATTTGTCACTTTCCTCAGGACTCTGAGTGTATCTTAGGGAGCATCCTCATAGTTTAAGCTCAAGTGACCAGCTGGAGCAGCATCAGCCTGAAGGGACCACAGCAGCCCCACTTGCCCTCTATCCCCAGACAGACAGCGTGATGTCTAGTGCGCAGAGCAGCCCGGCGGGCAGGGCAGCATCGGTCTGGGCTTTTCCAAGGTTTTTTGATTCCCGGTGACAAATCTCTCTTCAAGTCTGTGCATGACTGAAATTCATCTTGGCTTGTGGGAGCTCAGTGAGCCCAGCCAGGAGGAAGGGAGGGGAGGCCGGGCAGCAGCTCAGCTCATCCCGCCTGCCTGCTGGATTAGGCAGAAACAGCTCCTGCAATGATGGCTCATGGGCAGGGTGAAACAGGAACTCCGGCTTCACAGACAAAGTTATTTTGGTAGCTGTGTGCAAACCCCACATTGGAAAATGTGACACGCTTCTTATCCCCTTGAATTTGCTCACAAAACACTAATTAAGGCATGTAATGAAGACAGCAGCATCCATTAATAAAGAATCATTATGGGGATGGATTAGCGAGCTTATCAGAAACAGGTGGAAGTGAGCTGGGAGTCTGCTCCAGGCAGCATGTGTGAGCAGAGGCTTTCCCAGCCCTCCAGGACAGTGTGCCAGGAGCCTCCAAGGGATGCATCCCTCTGCCATGGGATGGATGGGGCAAGCAGGGGATGAGCATTAAGGGAGCTCCCTTGCCTCAAGGTTTGTTTTGGGATTGAGCTCCACATCCTTCCCCAACTGCTCCACTGCTGAGGATGCTGCCAGCACCCAGCCAGGCTGAGCTCAGAAAAGGAGATCGATGCCATCCAGCCCCTTAGGAAGGAGGGAGGTGGGGAATGGCTGGAGCATGGGGAATATTCACTCCGTGTAGGAATAGGAGCTTCTCAGGCCAGAGGAGCACAACGCCTTTTTAGCCCTTGTTAGCTCCTCACACCACTTGGCTTCTGCCTTGCTATCAATACAGAGCTGACTTATGGTCTCTGCAGCCCCACTAGGCAGGAATTAGCCATCAAAGATGCTCAGCCTGGTTATTTGAAAGCATGTTGCATCTATTTCTGAGCAGCTTGGCTAAGGGCAGTGGTGAATAAAGGAAGCTGGGCTCTCCCTGGCCCCTGCCCTTTGCTCAGGAGACATTCCAGTGTCATCCCGCACTGCACCTCTGTGACTGGGGACAGCCTGCCCTTCTGTGGACCGGGGGCAGGCAGCCCTGCTTCCAGCCACACACCTCGCTGGGATGTCCTCCTACCACCTCTGCCAACCTCTCCCATCACACAGGGATCCATCAACCACCTCCAGTCACTTGCCAAGGAGAATCCTGTGCTCCTGCTGCCTCCTCCTTGGAGCTCTGGGGTCCACAGAACTGTCCCCCTATTCCCAGTTATGTGACCAGGTTCACCTAACCCACCATCCCCAACCTGGCATCCTTGCCAATTTGTCCCACAGGATTCAAAGCCACCTGGAGTGGTCCTGTCTGTGTGGTCCCATCTCCTGCGCCACAGATGGGGGACACATAAGCCTTCAGGTAAAGGGAAAGGAGTCCTCACTTATGGACACACTGGGCAAAGCTGCACTGTGCCTGTCAACCCCATGGGCAGACAAAAAGTGCCTCTGCTCTCACGAGCATCCTCCCCATGCCGCTGCTCACAGTATCCTTCAGCCTGGGACTGGTGGTGCTTCTTAGGCATGGCCCAGCCTGCAGAGAGACTTGCGGTCCCTTGCATGTGTCTCAGGAGGAAACGAAGCAGCAGGTGGTTTTTCTCGCTCAGGGCATGATGCCCCGTGAAGAGCAGAGGAAGGTGTGAGCCAGCAGTTTAGCCTCATGGAAATGGAAACCGGAGAGGGGAGATTTATCCACGGGCATTATGTGTGGTCTCTACAGAAAGCTGGTAATGTAGGAAGGTCATGCGTTTAGCAGGAGGGATGTTGGGCTGATGGCTGGGGAATATATTGTGTATTCCAGGGTTTTTTTTTTTGTATACCTGTTACCACTGCAGAGCAAGTGAGTCTGGGCAGCCCTGCTGCTGGGTCCCAGAGAGCATCACTTACTCCACTCATTGGCCCAGGATGTGGAATGTCCTGGCTTCATCTGGAGCACATAGGACATAGCATTTGAATGGGGGAGCTGTGGCAGGTCTCACCTAGGTGTTGCTATCAGGGTTATGCAATGTACTGGCAGGCTGGAGACCTCTGCGTCATGGAAAGAGCTAAGGGAACCCAAAGGCAAGGGGTTGACAACAGTACTGGTGGGTTCTTCTGTGCCAGAGGCTCCTCTTTTTTGGGGAAGGGCTCTCCTCCAATGAGCAACACCCAACACCTACCCTATAAACACCTGCTTAAGCTCACTCGGGCCTTGGAGGGCAGGGACAGGAGCACAAAGGGTGAAGGCATTCCTTGGATTGCATTTCCTTCCACGACTCCAAAAGAAAAGCAAAATCCTCTTTTGTTTTGGTGGATGTTTACCCCTGACGGGAAAGCCGTGGCTGGCTGGCAGAACATTCCCGGGAACCGATTTCATGGCAGATCTCATAGCAGTGGCTATGTCCCAGCTCGGCCTCTCCGGCTACGCGTTCCCACTGGCCATGCTGTGACTGGGATGTTCAAAGGAGCCTCTACTCCCACTGCATTCCTCATCTGCGAATCCGCTCCGCAGACCAGTGTGGGGCTGGTCAGGAGGTGCTGGCAGGAAAGGAGGAAATGCCTGCAGTTTGCTTACTCCAAACCATCTGCACATCTTCAGTCCAATGCTCTCTGAAAAGTTTTCCCTGGATAAGAGGGGTTGTCTCCACTCAGCCCGGCTCATGGCATCCTCCCTTGATCCTTTCTGTGGGAAGTGGGCTTTGCAGTGGGAATTGATCCTCTCCTCCAATATGGCTGTTTCCAAAGTATTTCCAAGACCTTTGGTTTCTTGGAGCTGCAGAGCCTGTTGCCCTGAGTACCCAGCAGTGACCTCCATGTACTTCTCCATGTACCTCTGCAGAGATGCTTGACAGAGATGCAGATTTTTGGGGCTCCTGCCTGAGTTTCACACTCCCAGTTCCTGAGCTCCTCCTTGGAAAGGATGACCCTTCCTGGGCAGGCAGGACAAGAGGAGGATGAGGAGGAGAGCAGCAGCCTCTGTGATTTACTGGTGTGCTTTTGCCTCTCCTGGTGGGTTTTCCTTTCTCCCTTTGGCTTGTTGCCTCCCTCCTCTCCTGTCTGCTCATGGTTTGTGGTTTCCCCCCAGTGTAACCTGAGTGGATTATGTGTTTATCTGCAATGACACGGCATGTTTTGGTCACCTCATTGGTTTCTGAGGTTATTTGTGGTGCCTTAGCCCTGGTCAGCTCCAGGCACTTCGGGGTCCCCCCTCCACAACATCCTGGCATGGTACAAAAGGGTTTCAGTGCCTCATATCACCTTGTCCATAGCATCTGCCAGAAGGCAGAGGTATCCAGTGGTTGGCCATGCATCAGAAATCATCCCTCCTTGCACCACACAGGCTCTTCCTCCCTGCAAAACCTCCTCCTCCTCCAGCATGCTCTTTCCTTTCTTGCTCAGCCTCTGTAAAATTCTCTTCCTGGCTGTGCATATCACTGGCTCCAGGTCCTGTTGCCCTTGAGGACCCCCCGTTTGTCCCCCAGTAGTGGAGGAGAGGCTAGGGGAGGCTGTGCTGTTCATCTCAAGCTGGTTTTTCCCTACGGAGACCAACGGAGCTGCACTGCAGCAGTTTCTTGGACTCTGCACAACCTCAGTCCCTCAGAGGTGAAGCCAAATTGAGATCTGTCAAAAAGCGCATGATCCTGGTCCCCTGTTGAGAAGGTTGCCATGGCCTGAAAAATTAGCCAGCAATCTCCCGCCCTCCTGCTCCTATTTTCCTGCTAAACCCTTTCCCCAGCATTCTGCCCTCCAGTATCCCTCCTATGATTTATGCCCCATGTTATACCCCTGGAGGAGGCTTTTCTTTGCAGCAGCCTTTTAGGGGCTTGTGGACTTCGCATTTAGTGAGAAGCTTCATTCCATGGCTTGTGCTGATGGAAGATGGGCCGGTACCAACTGTTTTCTGAACCCATTCCATCCTTGCTCTCCAAAGACATGGCTGGGCAATGCACTGACCAACAATATGCCTGTTCAAAATCAAAGCCTCTTTTTGCTTTGGAAAAATCTGGTTTGAATGTTTAGGAGGGTAAAATGAAGATACCTCGGGTTGCTGTGACCTAAATGAGAGGAGAGAATGCATCATCAAGTTTGAGGGTGACACCAAATTGAGGGAAGTGGTTGATGCTTTGGAGGCCAGAGCTGCTGTTCAGAGGAGCATCAATGTGCTCAAGAGACTGGCAGTAAATTCAGTCAGAGCAAACAGATCCTGGCATCATGGATGGATTATTCTCATGCAGTAGGCAGCTGGGAGGCACAAACTGAGGCTCTGTCCCCTGTTTTGGGCTCCTCTACGAAAGAAAGGTCTCTACAAAGTGGAGTAGGTCCATATGAGCACCACAGAGGTAACTGGGAGCTGGAGGATGCGATGTCTGAGCTGAAGTGGAAACAACCAGGCTTGCTGGACATGGAGAAGAGGAACCTGACAGGGCTCTATTTGCCCGTGCCACTACCTACAGACAACTACACAGAAGAAAAAGTCAACTCAGGCTCATGAAGGACCATGGCAATGGGAACAAGTTGCACCAAGAGAAATTCTGATATAAGTTAAATTTTCTTCATCCTGTAAGTGGTAAAGCACTGGAACAGCAGCACCCCGAGGGGCTGTAGCCAAAAAACCTCTCCGTCCTCTGAGATTGTCAAGCACTTAACTAGGCAAGGCCCTGAGCAATGAAATCTAAAGTCAAATGCAGCCCTGTGTGGAGCACGGGGCTGGATAAGACCTCCAGAGGGCCTGTCTGACCTACATTTTTGTTCATTTCTATAATTCATCGAGTAAAATGATTTGCAAATTGCTTCTTCCCAGGCATCTCCTCTGTGCATATGCTGCCTTGCAAATCACCAGTAACCTGCAGTTCTGCCCAGAACATCTGTAATTACTCAGTGCAATTCCAAGGTGTGCATTAAGTGAAAGATAGCAGGGGAGGGAAAATGGGCTAGAGCTACGGTGTTAGACAGGAGAACCCTATAGCTTAATTCAGTTCCTGAGTTTGTCATTTGTTCCCTGGGGGATTCTGGACAAGTTTATAGGTAATAATACTTTTTGCCCTGCATTGACTGTAAGTGCATTTCCAGCACCTAAATAATCAGACCTGGATATTTTCTGTGGCACTGTGGGGATTGGAAGAAGTGCTGTGGGAGCATCAGGAGACACAAATCTTCCTGGTGTCTCCAATACAGAAAGAATGTTGAACCTACGCAGTGCCTTGCTTTGCACGGGTGAGGTTCCCCAGCAGTGAACATGCAGAGGGGGACAGGGTATGAAACGACGTCTTTGTATGAAATGAAGATCTTATAGATCTTATAACCTCCTCTGTCAAACACAGCAATAATGGAACCAGCCTGTTTCAGTTTATACCATCACAGTCATATCTGGCACGCTGTTCTAGTCATGATTGGCTTGTCAGGTGCATCAGCCATGCTTCCACCTTTTCAAATGCTGGTTTCTTATATGGGAAAGCCTGTCTGCTGCCTCCCCTGCACTCCAGCATTCCCAGTGTTTGCCTTCAGTCTTCAGCCAAACCCATCACCTCCCTGGCCAAGGGGATGGGAGGAGGAGGGTGAGATGCCGCTGCTCTCTCCTGGGTGGCAGGACAGACTCTGGAAATATGGGGACAATGCTTCAGAAGGATGAGAGTGAAATCCCTTGAAATTGCCATGGTCTGCTTGCTCTTGGCTTTCACATAGCTGTACTAAGAGAAAAGGAAGGCCTGTGAGGGGGTCTTGTCCATCCTTAAGTACAAACAATCCATGTGCCTTCCTCCATTGTAGCATCTGTACAGTAAGACTTGCGGATGCCTCCAAATCCTATTTGAGCCATGCACCTTCTGGCACTGGGAACACAGGGAGACAGAGCTTTGGGTGCAGGAGCACACAGCTGAGCAGAGGCGAAGGATTTTCATAACAGAAACTCTGGGCTGGGATAAAGAAAGTGATTTCCTCCTGTGAGAAGGATGATCAATTGCACAGTTCTGTCTTGATCCTCTTCCTTGCTCCCCTCTTATTAAAGGTATCCTTGGTCCTTCCATGTAAGCAGCTCATGAGATGGGTGCAAGCAGTGCTGGGCAAGGACCAGATTGCTCCTCATGAGCCATTTCGAGTGGCTTCCCCTGCCCCTCCAGGGCTCCTTGCTTGCAGGTTGCTCACACGTATGGACTGAACACCCTGCATCCATTCCAGGATACGGTGCATTTGTTATTAAATGCTGCCAGGCAAAGAACATGGGAAGCAGGGAGGAGGAAGCAGTGTAAGGCTGGTTTGATACCATCTTCCCTTTGGTAAAGCTGAATCAACCACCTGTGAGTGGCACGCTGGTCAGTGTAGGGCTGTTTGTGATGTAGCGGGTGTCTCCTCAGGCTTGCCTTTGAGTGGATGAGCTGGAGCAGCTCAGATCTGCAGGCAAACCCATCCAGACAGCCTTGTTCACAGCCCTCCTCCTCACCAGCTGTCTCTGTGGAGATTGCTAACACACCTATCTCAATGCCTCTGTAACATACCCTGCAGAAGGGCAGAAGTCTTGTGTGTTGTTGCAGTATGTGGGTCTGGCTGCTTTGAAATCCATCTTGATTTGCTCATGACAGTCCCTGCTGAGAGGTAAGAGAGTGGAGCTTAGCCCACATGGCAGGCAGCATGCAAACGTAAGGATGGAGATGTGGCAAGTGCTGATATGCCATTGGCTTCCTTCGCTTGTGCTGTGCAAGAGAAATTTCTTCCTGAAGTGCTTGGGGACTGAAAGGACTCATCCAGAGAAATTTATCCTGTTGGAAACTGATTCAGTTTAAGAACATGGAGTGTTAACAGAGGCACCTCCGGAGCATCTGATGTGAATGCATCAAAGTAGGAGGAAGAGGAAGAGAAAACCTGGCAGCGGTTGGTGCCTGCATCTCTACAGGGGTGGGGAACCACGACAAGAGTGGAGAAGGATGCTGTGGAGAATGGAGTTTCAAGCTCTGTCTTCTAACAGTCCATAAATATGTTTTTGTTTGGTTTTTAAGGAAAACTGTGGTTCGGGGCTGTCGCAGGGCTCCATAGGCTGGGTTTTTAAGAGCACCTGCAGTGCTTCAGGTGTCAGAGGCACCCAGGATAAACTGCCCTGTGTTCAACTCAGCCCTGTGGTCGCTGTCAAACCTGTCCAGGGCTGTAAAAAGCAATCGCCCTCTATTGAAATCGTCTTAACTTGTTCCCAGTGAAGGATGCTGGGCTAATTCAATTAAAGGCCTAGTGCAGATGGATTTAGGAGCCAGGGTGGCGGATGAAAGGAAGCAGAGAAAGAGGGAGAGAACCCTGTGGAGGTGGGGAGCGGTGCTCCGTGGGCTCTAAGTCCATCACCTAATTGCCCTCTGCTTTGAATCAAAGGGACAAAGGCTGCCCCTTGCCTCCTGCCCCCAGCACGGCCTTTTGCAGGGGAGAGATTCGGGGGTGCCCCCTCTGTGAGTGCAAGGAGAGAGCTGCTTAACTCCCCTTTGGTCTGAAAGGATTTCCCCTAATCCTGACCTCTCCCGGCGCTGCTCAGACGCCGCTGTTGAGAGCGGGGCGTTCGTTCGTGCCGGCTCTAATCCCACCCCACCGCTCTCCCCTCCGCGGGGGCACTCACCCCTTTTCAGCCCCTGTGTTTGGGATTGAAAGGCTTGCAAAAAGCCTTTGGAGTTCAGTTCAAGAGCCACATTCCTCAGGACACAGCCCGCTCCCCGGGAGCCGGATTGCAGCGGGAAGGATGCAGCTCTCCTAGAAACCCTGCTCGGATGCTGAGGCTCTGTCCATCTTCCCCTGTCTGAGGGTCTAGAGCGGCACCAGGATTTGCGCTCGCTGGCAGTGGAGCTGGATCCCCGCTTTTCTGCTTGGGATGCTCTGGATGAACTGTTTCCAGCTCCTTCCATGGATTTTGCCCCCGGAGCAGCGGAGCCCTCACAGTATGGCGCGATTTGGCTAAGGATGCTCTGCCGTCAGATTTATGTCTCATGCTGTTGAGGCTGCTATTGCCAGACACAGCTTCTCCCACGCAAGAAGTGTCTTCTCCCTTGCAAAGCCTGGCAAGGAACGTGCTCTGCTGAGGAGCAGGAAGCTCAGATCAAAGCAATGCTCCCTTCACAGACTTTTCTGTTGTTTTTCACCTGGTTAAGTGCTGTCTATTGACATGCAAAGAAAAAAAAAGCCCTGGGCAGCATTTGCCATGGGAAGACCGGCTGGTTAGCTTGATGTGTCAGGCAGCCGGTAAGGCTGATCCATGGATATCCGTGGGTGTCCTTATGGATCACAGAATAGTTATGGCTGGAAGAGACCTTAAAGATCACCTAGTTCCAACCCCCTCGTCTTTGGGTGAAGTATAGATAGCAACAGGAATGCATGTCACCACGCATGTCCAAAGGCTGGAGAAGTGCAGCATCAGGGCTGCAGGATGGTGGGAAATGGGGTAAAGAGGACATTTGCTCTGTGGTGTCTCAGGCTGGAAAAGGGAGAGGCAAATTCATGGGCAAGCAGGGAGGAAATAAGAAGACTCTGAAAGGCCAGCTATAAACTGGGAAGGGAATGAAATAAGGGGACCTGGAAATGAAGTAGCGCTGGGGCACTCATGGAAGTGACTCATGGCACAAGGGACACAGAGCTGCTTCCTCGATGGTGGCCAGCAGTGCAGTGCTACCCACCGAATCGGTGTTAGTGGCTGCAATGGGGAGTGGGGATGAACCTCAGCTCCATCCTCTTGCCCTTGGGTGGCTGCTGCGGTCAGGCTCAAGTCAGGACACATGCTGTGTGGAGCTCGTTTCATGTGGATTCAACAGCGCTGCTCAAGCAGAGAACTACATCTGCTGATCTTCAATGAGCACAGGGGGTGACAGACTGCAGCTCTGTGCAGCTCTGCTGCCATGCCATGGATGGTGTGGAAGAGAGAGGTGTTCAGAGGGTTGAAAGCTGCCTGATTCCAGCAGGAAGCCTATGAACAGGGTAAATGTGTCAGCCTGTGTGGCTCCCAAGTCCTGCAGTGATTCCTGCAGACCTCGAGGCTCTCTCCAGAAAGCCAGCATGGTGATGAGGATGAAACTGCTGTGGTCTGTGCTGCAGTGCCAGCCTGCAGCATCTTCTGCAAGGTGTGTGAAGGGAAAGGCACTGGCTGGATTCACATCACCAGAGCTGTTTGCTCACTGCAGTTCACTTTGCCCTGAGCCAGGGACAATATCCCACCACCAGCCCAGCCCTGGTGTCCTCATGTCATCCAAGAAGAGGCACCAGACCTACTGGGAGACAAGCAGGATGCAACGTGAGGATTCCTCCTCATCTGAGACACTGCTCCAGGGACAGGGACAGCTCGGGGACATTTCAGGAGTGCTGCAGGCTCTTGGTGATGCTGGGGAGCTGAGTCAACCCTAAATGAATCTGCAGGGGCAGTGTCAGGTTGTGGCTGGATCTAAGTTACAGAGTCACATTCAGCACGTCCGGTGGCCAAGGGGCTCTTTGTCTCTCCTCATCTGGGGCGTTGAAGGCTGCTGAGATCATGTTTCCGAGGTGCTCCTGGCTGTTCAATAAGGGAGACCCATGTGTGAAGCTGCAGGGTCGTTTTCCTGATGCCAGCCGTGCTTCACCCAAAGATATTAGATCGGGCTCTGAAGAGATGGGGGCATTTTGGACTTAGGCCATCCCAGCACATTCAGCTGCAGATGGTTACAGGAACAGATAACTGGTCCTGCAGAAATTCCAGGAAGTCTGATCACCCTGGAACATAGATCCTATTCACATCGTCTGTAACCTGAGAGCAGCTCTTCGGAGCTGGGATTAGCAAAAGTATTTGGCTTCACCTGCCCTACTCCCAGGGAGATGGTGGGCCAGTGCTGAACCCCTGCGGTGGGGAAGAAGAGGGTTTTCTGCAGGCTAATGCTGGTCCTGGCATGGGAGAAACCTGCTTCTCCTCTGGTAATAGCCATGGAGAGGTGTGAGCAGGGCTCTACCTGGATAACCCTCTGCTTGCATCAGTGAGAGGTATGAAATCTATGAATGATGGGTCACACTTGCACCTTGCACCTCCAGGCTTGTCTGCAGGGCCAGGTACATGGAAGGATATGCTCTTGCTTTACCACCCCAAAAAATCACAGCCAGCAGATGTGAAAAGCCGGGGGTTGCAAGGTGGGATGGGGTAATCAGGGCAGATGAATATAAAGCACGCACAGCCTCTGGAGCTGCTCGCAGGGGGAATGCTGAAATCTGTCCCTGGAAAATACCCTTTCTTGTTGCTGAGGTTTATCCCACTCCCTAAGACTAGGCAGGGACCTGGTTTACAGCCCTTGCCCTGGGGAATGGCACCTGATCCTGGAATAGATCCAAGGAGATGGGCTCCTTCCCAAGGGTGAGGTATTAAGCATCTCAGAAGTGATGCAGGCTGCGCAAGGAGATGCCCTATGCCCACCACTGCAAGAGGTGAGCACAGCTGTGTGGGAAACCCTTGCCTGTCTCTGGAGTTTGCAGCATTGCTTCCCAGGAGAAAAGAGCTGAGAAACCACCTGGTGCTGAGGAGTGTAGTGGGGAAGCTGCAAAACAAACTGATAAACTGGACAGAAACAGTCACCAGGACATACCACACTCACCACATCGGATGCTTAGTGGGCCCTGATGCCTAAATTTCTGTCCCAGGAGAGTGGAAGTTGATAAATGTGATGCTAATTTTTGAAGGAATGAACGAGGAAAGTAACGGTTAATGAATCTGACTTCTGCACTGAGCAAATTAGCGATATTACAATGAAAGACCAAATGAATAGACATGTGCATGTTAGCCTGGGAGAATGTTAATAGGAGTTCTTGCTGTGGAAGTGGTGCCTCTCCCGCGCAGTTACAGCGTGCTCATCAAAGAGTCTCTTGAAAAGGTGTCCTTTGCTTTCCTCCTGACAAGCCTCATCACTAAAAGCTCTTTGGTCACAGCCTGAGCCTTTCATTGGTGGAGAAGCAGGCTTTGCAAGGGAGAGATGCTGGCAGGTTTAAATGCAGGTAAAGGAAGTATTTTACTACAGTTGATAAGTAAACGGTGGCTCTCACCACCATGGTTTGTGAAGGCCAAGTGCACTAAAGGCTCTGAAAAGTAAGCAGATGAAGCTATGGGGAACAGATTCATCCGGCATCCACTCTCTGTCAGCTGGGGGCTACCTAAAGCACAGCCAGGATGCCAAAGTTTCTATTTCTGTGATTAGTGCTGACCTGCATCGCGTCCTGCTGGCTACAAAAGGGTGGGATGAGTGAGCTTGATTTTCCTTTGTGTCCCCTCAGCCTAGCAGTTGTTTCTTGATGTTACTTGGCCTTTTCTTGGCAGCTCTTTCTCAAACGCCCATTTTGCTGGATGCAAAGGCGTCCCTGTGCTGCTTGAGTGGTCCTGCATGGGGCTGGGACAGGCTATGGGTCAGGGTAGGGGATGCACATGGGGAAATGATGGGAGCAGGCTGGTGTGATCCTCAGCATCTGGAAGAGATGCAAGAGATCGAATGTGATGATACTCAGTGCCCTAAGGGCTGTGGGTCCCATGGGGGTGAGGAAGTATGCCCTGGAGGATGGATGCCCCTTCAGCACAAGCAGTGCTGCTGCTCCAGCGACTGCTTCCCTAGCAAACCCTGATGGACAGCACTGGCCCCTGAGAAACCCGAGGCCATGCTGGGCTGATAACAGTACCGGGGACATGCCGCAGGGTCAGAATACCAGCCCCAGCCCCTGCCATACCAGGAGGGCTTCCAGACACCCAAAACCAGCCGTCAGAGACACGCTCGTCTGAAAGGCAGGCGCTGGAGAAGACATGCAAGCAGCCCCGGGGTGGGAGGGGGGACGTATCTGGGAAGGATCAAGCCTATGGATCAGTTGCCAGACAAAGGTGGGCAGGTTCGAGTGCTTCACCCTGCTCTGCTCCGGCAGACAAGCTTGTAGAGCAGTTGGCCTGGGGGCAGCAGCTGTGTTAATCCTGGCCCTGTTCTTTATCTAAGGCTCTGTCCGAAAAAAAATGAGTGTGTGTCTCGCACACCCTCCTGAGCTTCCTGTTCCTATGCTCTGGGAAAAGCAGAGCGTGGCATGGAAGGACAGGGACTGCCCTTCTGGCAGGACCTTGCTGAAGGAACAAGCTCAGATTCATGGCCAAACCCAGAACAGGGCTTTGAAAGGCGGACAGCCAGCCTTGAGTCCAGAGAGGCAGGTCCCCAAGTCACCCAGTCCCATATTTCATTGCTTCCACACTGCACAGGGAGTGTGTCTGCTGCCTTTCACTTCCCGTATGAAGATAGGCTGAGAAAGTTGGGGCTGTTCAGCCTGGAGAAGAGACGGCTGCTTGGAGACCTCATAGCAGCCTTCCAGTATCTGAAGGGAACCTATAGGGATGCTGGGGAGGGACTCTTCATTAGGGACTGCAGTGATAGGACAAGGGGTAATGGGTTCAAACTGAGACAGGGGAAGTTTAGATTGGATCTGAGGAAGAAGTTCTTTACTGTAAGGGTGGTGAGGCACTGGAATGGGTTGCCCAGGGAAGTTGTGAATGCTCAATCCATGGTGGTGTTCAAGGCCGGGTTGGACATAGCTTTGGGTGACATGGTTTAGTGTGGAGTGCTCCTGCCCATGGCATGGGGTTGGAACTGGATGATCTCAAGGTCCTTTCCACTACCTAAACATTCTATGATTCTATGATCTGCACAATGGAAACCCATCTGCTCTCAAAACCCTCCCTACCAGGGGTGCAGGTCAAGCTGTACCTCGAGCAGCTCTCCAAAAACCCTTTCACTTGGGGGCAGCTTTTCTAGACCTTGAATCATGCCTGTGCTCCTCTCCTGCATTTCCTTCATGTTGCCAACAAGTGCTTTGAAGTGCAAACAGACCTGTGCCCATATGATGGACTTACTCCTGCCATGCATGGAGATAGGCTGCTTCCCCGCCATTCACTTCCCCTCTGCTAAAGCCCATAAGCCTGTTTACTAGCTAAGCTCCCTTTTGTCCTGGGAGCTTATGCTCAGCTCATGTTGTTTCCACAATTGCCTGAAGCCCTTTCAGTGCTGCTGCTTTCCAAGGGAAAAGACCCTGTCTTGTAAGTGTCATCCTTCCGGGAAGCATTTGGCCACGTTCAATGTGCAGTACTGGTAAGCCCAGGTTTGTCGAGCCCCAAGCAGTGAGGAACACTTATGACTCCAAGTTTCATCCCTCTACATTTAGCTACTGCACAAGACTCTTCATGTAACGTACTCTTAGCATCTGACTGGCAAACTCAGGAGGGATGGATTTGGAGTTGAATGACCGGATTGATAACACTGTGCAATAAATGGGATGTATTACAGCCCTGCATAAAATCCACTGCTGCTGTGTATGGTGTTGATTGTTCAGTCTCAGAAAGCATGGAGAAGAGCTAGAAAAGTGCTGAATATGATCAGAGGTGTGACCCACTGGCATAAGGCCATACTGGTCTAAGTCTGGTCCAGCATGGGGAACCTGGCACCTTGGAGAACAGGATACTTTGTCACTTCAGTCCCCTAGGAATGGTCGATGGCCACCATGGCTGGGGTGCTGCCAGGCTGGAAGAGGACTGGAGGTCAGGGATCAGGATCTCAACAGTCAGTGGCTGTGTTTGACGAGGGCTTTCCATCATCACCAGAGCCAACTCTGACACTAAACTCCTTGGAGCTGGGCAAGGAGCTGCTACCCTGTCCATACAGCCAGCCTCATGCTGCCTGTGCTTGGCTGTTGATGAGTTTTGAGCTGCTCTGTGTAGGCTTGGAGCAGAGATGGGATAGGAGGAAGCACAGAGTGGGGGGCCAAGAGGATGGATGGTTGCAAGGCTGGACATCTTGGTTTGGAGAAATTAGGTCCAGGTTTGTGCAGAGCTCTTCATCCTGGTGGCATCAGCCAGTGACGGGGAAGATCACTTACTTCATGGTCTCTAAAGCTCCAGGAGGAATTTACTGGAGCAGGCTGGCAGAGGACAGGGTCTTGCAACTTGATTTGAACAGCTTCAAAGCTGTCTGTACTTCAGGGATTCAATGCTACTGTGGCAAAGAGCCGTTCACTAGGGAGTGAGGAGTAGGTCTGGATGCTGGACCAGGTTTGGTTCCTGTTCATGACAGTCTTTTGTGCTCTTCATTTGGGTGTTAGTGGTTGAAGGACTGAGTTAATGATTCCTCCAGCTTTGGCACCAAAGTAAGGTCCAGGGCTTCTCAGTTCTCTTTGAAGGTGGTAGAAATCACCTTCTTTTCTTTCCTTCATGGTCCTTTCATGGCCTTGGGCTCTGTGCCCTTATGTCTGTGCCTTCCTGATACCAAGACGCTGCAAAGCATCCAGATCTGATCATAATCCTCAACACAGCTGGGACAAATGCTGGTCCTGGATCCCAAATTACTTTTGAGTGGGAATGAATGAACTCTCCTTGCAAATGCTGGGCAGATACCACCCAAACAAATGACCACAAATATTCAATTACAGTTAGAAATGCATTTGCGCCAACGTGCTCTCCTGAGAATGAGCTTTCCTAGGCAAACACTCAGAAAACCCACATCGTAAGCTCAATTGCTCCCTGAAAACAAATTTCTGAATCATTCACTAACCACAAACAGGGGGATCTGGGAATCTGGCATCCAAGACACAATCTGGACACGCTTCTTGCCTGTCAGTCTGCCCCATGCTGGTGCTTTTCCATGCCCTGGCACCCCTACCCAGTGCCTAGCGCCTTCCCAGGGTGGCCATGTAAGGGACCTGCCCCAGCCCATGGTGTGATGGGGCATTGCCCCCGGATGGGAGGCTCAGAGCCATTGCCTTGCGGAGCCAGCTCTGCCAGTGGGGGGAGTGTGACCTTGTGACTCCCCACAAATCCCAAATTAATTAATCCCGGGGACGCTGGGGCGGTATGAACAGCCCGTTTGATTTCTCTGCAGTTTTTTCCTGGGGCTCAAAGGGATTAGTGCAGGCGGGAACAGGGAAACATAACAAGGGGCTCAGCTTTCAGCTCCCGCTCCCAGCCAGCAGACTTCTGTTCTTACCAGGGGTATTAGCAGCAGTAATCCACAATGTCTCCGAGTGCTATCTGTGTGCGGCATCCTCTTCCTCTCCTCACCCTGCCCTCACGTGTGTGCTCCCATACATACAGCTCACTCGTGCGAGTTCATGTCCTGCCTAATGAGCTCACACCATCACAACCTGCTTGGACACATGCCCCTCCAGGCACATCCCACACCCCTGTATCCTTAAGCCATATGCAATGCTCGACACAGCACCCACAAAAATGACTGAGGATCCATCCACTTCTTGCTCATCTGTCCCCATGTCCTTACACCCTTTCTGTGAAACATACTGATGCATGCTCTCACATATGTTTTTTATTATGTATACCCTACCAGGCTTGGGCATGGCCAATAATTCTATGGTTCTATGCCTGCACCCCTCCTCATTCATGTGCATCTCGCTCATGTAAACTCACACTTGTGCTCACAGCCCTCATCACCCTCCTCACATGCTCTGCACCAAATACTGGCTCACCTTTGCAAGGTTGCGTTGTAATCTGTGTGGTCAGGTAATTCCTCTCTTAAGCCATTCTTCCTTGAGTCCTTGTTGAGAGCATAAGGTGTACTGGTCCCCACTGAGAACCACACCATGGCAGTGGTCCTCCAGAATCAGCCTCTGAGGCTCAAACCCTTTCTTAGGAGCTCCATCACAGCCTGAGCAGGCATCAGCTATGAGAACCCATGAAGAGGTCTGAGCTTGCTATTATTTCAGTGCAAAGTTGCCTTCAGTGCAAATGGCTGAGCTGCCAGCATCTGCATTCCCCACTGAAAGTCAACCTCTGGAGCCTGGTCAGCAGTGCTGGGCTGGGGCAGAGAGATGTACCACAGACGCTGATGCTAAGCAGGGGCAGAGCCTCCTTGGATCAGCAGTTAGTAGATGTCAGGGTGAGATCAGCCTTGCTTAAACCTCTCAGAGACCACAGCTGCATGTCTTCCTTGGGCTGCCTCACCAGCTCCCTCACCATCACAGCCTGAATTGGGATCTCAATTCCCTTTTGTACCATTGCTGTTCAGGAGATGAGCACACACTGAGTCCTTCAGAAGATGGGCCCATCTACCCTGGAGACTGGGTTAGGTAGGGAGTTCAGATGTGAGGAGGAGTCCTGGATGCTAATATGGGCTCAGGAGAGCTGGGAAACAGGTAGGTGACTGTAGAAAACAGTGGGGGATGGTTTTCTTCATATGTGGAGACAACATGTGCTGCACCGAGGTTGTGGTGGGGAAGATATGACGGCAGGCATCTGGCTGCAGGCACTTGTCTGGATGGTGATACCTTTTCGTGGCCTCTGGTACCTACTGGTCCTAGGCACATCCTATCGGAGATGGGAAGCCTTAAGGCACCCTCAGAGGCTGTTAAGCTCCAGATAAGCTCCGTAGATAAGCAGGTGCCCCTGTGTAGGTGTTTGGTACTTCAAGAGATATGCTTTGTCTGTCTAGAAAGCTTGGGTGCTGAGCTGGACCAGATGCCTGCTCTGAAAGCAAACATTAGGATGTGGTCTTGTGCTGCAAACACGAAGTAACTGAAAATGCCCTCAGAAAACTCCTCTAGCACTTACACATGAACTGGCCTTCAAGATCTTTCTTTTAGAGGGTGAGTGAAGGGCTGCCGAGCTGCTTTACCATGGGCATCTGCAGAGAAGGGAGTTGGAAGGAGGACTTGTGGGCAAGAGGGAATGTCACTGTTGAGCTCAAGGTGAGGGGTGACTGGAGGTGATGGTTGCCATGCAGGGTGCATCCTGAGGAGCAGATTAGCCCATCATGAGGTCAACACAGTGAGTCTGAGACTGCTGGGAAGCTGCTGCAGACACCACTCAACTTCCTAAAGGGAAAAAGTGCCCCTCCAGGAAGGTTTTCTTTCAATGCTTTTTCTCCGGTTTCCAATGGGAAATTGCAGGATGAGGTGGCAAGTTGCGTTTCAAACTCAGCTTTTCACTTTGCCTTTCTTTTGAAGCTGGAAATGGGAAGTTTTCCCTCTTTCACCTCAATTTGCTGTTGAAGGCAAAGAAGTGACTCATGTCCTGGAGTTTTTCTGCTCTGTCTTTTCCCCATTTTATTTCCGCTGTTTTTTCTCAAACTGAAATGAAGATATTGAGCAGGAAAAGGAACATTAAAACCACCACACCTTGTCACCCAGTGGCTTGCCCAGCGCTGCTGAAATGTTGAGACATTTTAAATACAAAAGTGCCGAGGAAGAAGGAGGAAGGGCTGAAACCGGTGATTTATCAGAAATAAAGGAACTTTTCAGAGACCAGCATTTATGTTCTCATTCACTTAGAAGCAAACTGACTTTTCTGATTTGCTTCACATCACAATTTGCCTCCCCACAGGGAACATTTTCTAATAGAAATGATCTCACTTTAATATTTTGGCATGATTTTCTTGTGTATTTTTTCTCCTTGGAACTGCTCTAATGCTGGGCTGTAAAAGATGACGAGCTGGTGAGCAGCGTGGGTTCTGAAAGGGCTGAACCTGCTGCTCTGTAGCTGCAAAGCTCACTTCTAGATGCAACCAGTGGAGCCTCCTATAGGGTTTTGCAAGGCTGGGGCTATGCACTGGTCAGGAGCTGATGGTGCTGCCTTCACCTCCTGGTGCAGAACGTTCGCAAGGACTTTGTGGTGATGCATTTTAAAGCAGGGCCCATTTCCCTAGCTGAGATAGAGCGGTGGCTCATGCAAAACCATGTGTACCCATCTCCCCCCACCCAGCGGAGAGCGGAACAGCTGCAGTTTTCCTAGGAATTTTCATGGGAACTTAGTGCCGCAGGGCTGCAAGAAAGGGTTAAAGTGTTTTTGGTTACGCAGTGCACAACAAACAAAGGGGATGTGGTAATCCCTCCTGCCACAGAGTGAAAAGTTCACTTGATATGCTACTTTACACTGATTCTCACAGACTCTGGGATTAAACCGGACACACTCTGAGGTCCAGGTTTTCTAGCAAAGGGCTCCAGCCCAGCCTGCCACATTCACTTCATATTTGGGAGCATATTCTCTGGAAATCCTGCTGACAGATGAAGAGCAGGAAGACAGCCAGTTTCCCATGGAACAAGAACTCCATGCAAACCGCATCTCACGGCGTCCAACCTGGCGTTACTGGGGTGGCTGCTGGGGATGTCACTTGGAGCAGCATCCCCGTGTCCCGGCCAAGCCTCAGGTGCTGTCAGCCACGATTGTCCTCCTGGTCTGTGTCACAGGCTCCCCTCCAGGCTTTCGGGTTGAACTTAATGATTTACATGCCAGGGAGCTTCTGCGGAGCTGGGGGCAGAGGATGTGGGACCTCAGCATCAGGTCCCAGTCATGTGCGATGACTGAGCCGGGATGCTGATCGACTCCCTCTCCCTGGATGCCCCAAGCATTGCTTATTTCCATGCTCCTCTGTCTTCAAACAGTGTGACCTCATGCATAGGAACAACAACAGAACTCTCCTGGTTCCACCTCTATCAATACTTCCAGGTCCGCATCATTTGGGACTTTACTTTTTTAGGCTGTTTGAACATTTGGGCAAAAAAATGACAATCTCAGTATCAGGGAGGGCATCAAGGGGATGCCTGCACTTCAGGTGTTCCAGGTTTGCTCTCTTCAGCTGGATGGCAGGATCTACCCGGCTTCACCTTTGCTCTGAGATGGCCGCAGTGGTGTTTTTGAATTGAATGCTTTTTCTTTTTTTTCAGATGAAACACTTAAATTTTCCTGTGGAAGCAGATGTTTTAATGAAAAGTATGCGTTCAGTTGAAAATCTGATTATGCCTTGGAAACCTCTCTTTGGTGATGATTTCCGACCAAGTTTCTCTACAGTTTCTATTCAAGGAACAAAGTGCAAAACTTCCCCCTTGTTCAGTTCTTCAGCTATTTCCCTGCTTAGGGGTCCCAGCATCGGCTCCTCTGTCAGATTCTTGCCCAGTGGGTGCCACACTAAGAGAGAAGCTTCCATAGTTCCTATGCCAGGGGATGCCATGCAACGTCCCGTTATGAGCCTGCCCATGTGGCTATTCCCATCTGCTCCCTAGAGCAAGTATTTTGAGTTTAAAAACAAGAATAAAAGACAGGTCTCATGGAGACCTGCTCACCAAAGGCTACAGCCTGGGATGTTGGTATGATCAGCACTGGTGTGATGCTCTGCTCGGGCCCCAAATTGCACTGTGGACATGCCCATGGTGAGCTAGGGCAGACAAGTTTATTTATGTATATTTTATGTATTTATATCAAAAAAAGTAATTTTCCCTCTTCATGGATATCCAGAAAGATTTTGCCCTAGCACCTTTTGGACTGAGATGAATCAAGCTCCAGATACATTTCAAGTCACAGCAGTGGTCCCAGTGTTGTACATTACCCTATTACATTTACCTCTGTGGTGTCAGGGGGAAAACAATGTCCTTTTTGACTCTTCTCTGTGGCACAGCATCTCTGAAGGGAGATATCTTCCTAAAAGTGATCTTCTCACCTGTTCTAGGCCGCTGTAGCCTACAGGGGCTGGGGATGATGCCTGGGAGCATCCAAGACACCATGCTCTGAACCAGGAAAGGAACATGCCCTGACATGGGACACTGGGTGCTGTAGGTGGGTTAAGTCCAGCTGGGTGGGATTGGATGAGGAGAAACCTTTACTCCACAAGAAAAACAAGGATGGGATCTCCTAGACCACGCACAGTGCAGCCTCCATGCAGATATTGTGTACCATCACCTCCCACCCCACTGCACCATGGCTTGGGTGACGCTGAAACTCAGCCTGTCCAGAATGATAGGACCTTGATCCTGCAGAGCCCAGGGACAGCATGGCTCAGGACTGATGTTGCTCTGTTCTCTGTGCCTCAGTGAGCTGAGCTGAGGAGCTGGAGGCAAACCCTGCCCCATAACAACGGTGACAGGGCACAGCCACATGTGAGCTGCTCCCAGGATCCATGGTGCTTTGATGGCATGGGGTGGCTGGGGTTTTGGGACAGCCATGGCTCCCCAGCTGCCTCCCTCCTGGCTGGGGGAGGAGAAGGTGCTTGCTAACCTCCAGCTGTCTGTCCTGTCCAGGCGAACGTGTCTCTGATTACAGGGTTAGAGGAGCAGTGGAGTGTAAAATGGAGCTTTCCCTGTCCCATCCTCCTCTCCTGCTCCCTGTCCTTCCCCCAGGCTCTCCATCACTTGCCTCCTCCTGTGGTGGTCCACTGTGCTTTAACCCCTTTCACCAAACCTTGTCCTTTGCCCTCACATTCTGCTCCCCCATCATCAGCACAGTGGCGGGACATGAGGGAAGATGTGGGTTAACAGATTGAATTGCTGGGTGAGAAACCTTCAGCTCCTGTCCCTTTGGGAGCTGCTGGGGATCATCTGGATACCAGCAAAAAGGGCGATGTGAAGAAAACGGCCACTAAGGCAGTTTCCTCCCCGCTGAAGAACCTCCTGGAAGGATGACACTCCATCCTGATGCTGGCCTGCAGCACCCTGCTCCGCCAAGTCTTTCCCATGGGTTTAGCCCCGCGTACGTGTGGTCACACACAGGCTCTGTGGGAGCTGCGTGGTGCTTTCTGATCCCTTCTGTCACCCTCCAGCAGCATCACAGCAGCCGGGGCTTCAGAGAGCGCCCTTCAGTGTCGGGAGAGGCAGCTGCAGCCGGGTGTTGTGGAGGGAGGACGGGAGCTGCGCGCTCCCAGCTGCGGAAGGAGGCTTTAGGTTTTGGCTGGACCTCAACAGCTCTGCTGGCAGCGTGGGTCTGGGAAATGCACTGTGCCTCCTCCTCTGGCCAGCTCCATCCCGCCCCAGGCCCCCCGCGCGGTGCTACTGTGCGCTGCCGGTCCCACACTGAGTGCCCGCAGCCCTGGGATGATGCCACACACGATGGTGGGTCCCAGCAAACCATCTCCTGATGTCTACAAGCAGGAAGGGATGGTGAGCACAGCCAAGCTCCTTCCACCCTCGTCAGGAGGACCTGGAATGCTTTCGAAGTGGCAGATGGAGTGAGGGGTTTGTGACTGTCCTGACTGTGACCTGGATCTGGGATTAGGGTGGGAACATGGCACATAGGGCAGATTTCTACCATGTTACCTACTGCACCTCTGGGAAGCGCTGAGATGCTGCAAGTGAAAGCGTAGGAACAGACCCCAGTGGAGGTACATCTCCATCTCCAGCTGGGTCCCCATCTCTGTGTGACAGAGCCCTGGTCCCGCTGTCCCCATGGCCTCGGACTGCTCCGGTGGCGCTGCTGGAGCCCCAGGATGTGGGAACAGCTGGCGGACAATGCACACAGCTGTGTGCTGTCACGCTGCGTAATGCACCAGAACCACTGCAGCGGGCGGCTGGCCTGCCCGCTCCTGGGGAAGCTCCTTTCAAAGGAGAGGGGCAGACAGGCACACATGCACCCAGCGCTGCCTGCAGAGCTGAGTTTGGATGCTCTTGCATCCTGGTGCTGGCTGGGATGAATCATAGAATGAATCATAGACTGGTCGGGCTGGGAAGGACCTTAAGATTGTCCAGTTCCCATTCCCTGCCATTGGCAGGGACAGATCACACTAGACCATGTTGCCCAAGGCCCATCCAACCTGATCTTGAAGGTTTGGGGATGGAGCACTGTGGCAATGGGAGGGAGGATGCCTGGCCATCTACAGCTGTACAGGCAGTCACAGGAGTCCAGAAGCAGCAAGGAAAGACTTGGAAGAGGGGAAGGATCTGATGTGTCTCTTTTCCTAGTGCATGGTATTTTCCATCCCTGGAGGTGAAAGGATGTTCTGTGCATGAGAGGCCAGGGTGGTTATTCACCACTGCAGGCACAGCCAAGCTGGGGGAGTGCATTTCTGCCACAGAGGTTTCATCCTGCACCTGCAGACCAGAAAGAAAGCCCTGCAGGGCCATTGTGAGTTTGAAGCCAGATAGCAGGGTGCAGGCGGGATATGAGAGGGGTGGCAAGGAGCAGGGCTCTGCCTGTCTGTACCTTCTGCACGATGCAGGGACCAGACCATAGATCACTCTCCTCTCCCCTTTCCTCCCCTCCCCTCCCCTCCCCTCCCTGTGAAATGGCCCAAAATAGAGCTCTTGCCAGGAGAATAATGCTGGTGGTGATGCCAAGCCTAGGAGGAACCTGGAAGAGACAGCAGCTCCTTCTAGGGCAGACATGAGTGTGAGCTCTGGTATGAAACATTGCTCAGAGCCTCCTCACTCGCATCTCTTCAGCAGCACTTTCTGCTCTTTGCCCACAGAGAGCAGATGGGATCTCTGCGAACCAGCATGGGACAAGGCTGGCAGCACCAGCCTTGACAACCTCAATGTTCCCTGTGAGCTCAGCCTGCCTGGTTTGGCTGCCCAGGGTGAGGGCATGTCCCACCAACACCTAATCTGCCCAGTGTGTGCTTGGATAAGCAGTGCCCTGGGCCAGCAGGCTGCTGCTGGAACCAGAGGTCCTCCTCCCACACCACCCTGGGGACAGGGTAGTGCCACAGGGACACTGTGGCCTTTCAGAGCAGGACTTTGGCCCAAGTGGGGACTGCAGCTGTGTGGGATGGGTGGCAAAGCTGTGGCTTTACTGGAACGGGAGTGTGGAGGCACCTGCTTGGGCTGAAACTCAACACAAGTGATGTAAGGCAATGAGTTAATACCATCTTGCCTGAGCTGCCAAACAGCTTCAGATGGGCCTTAATGAACCCATTTCTCTGGGTAGAGGTTGATGGGAGTGATGTGGGTAGAGCTCTCTCCTAGTCACATTCCATTAGGTTTCTATATAGGCTGAACCTTTGATTTCTTCTGAGGGGTGCTGGTGAGTCAGTCTCCATCATTAGGATGTGCACAGTGCCCTTATCAGACAGGTCCTGCTCCCCTCTTTCATCATAGTCTAATGCTGGAACAGGTCCTTACATGGGTATTGAAGGTGATGAGTGAGAACCTCATTATTCAAAATAGCAAGAAGATCAGATGCTTCCCAAAAGACTGATACCTGCTTAAATCTAAACTGGTATTTTAATGAAGCTTCAGCCCCTTGAAACCGTCAGAGCATACATAGGGTTTCTGCCTTGCAATAGCACTCACATCGTTCCTGGTAAACTCCAAGATACCTGGGAAGACAAGCATGCCAACAGGCAACACTGCTGCATAACCATAGAGATGCCCAAATCAGAGGGCTCCCTGATGGGTTCAGCAAATCATTTTGGGATCATAATGTACAGTAGCTTCTTGAGAATCTTGCAGATGTACTGCTGATGTCATTCATCTCTTATGGGCTTAATCATGCCAAGATTATTGGAGGTACCCTAAGTCAACTGCACGAACTTGGGCACAGCTCATATATAAGCTCATCCATTTCATCTTGAGTTCAGATTTGATCATTTTTGATCACATAAATGTCTTCCCATCTTGTACTGCAGTTACCCATGCAGCTTTTGAGTGGTGCACAGAGATGCAAAGGCTAAATAAAGGTTTAGTGAGGCTTTCTCCTGAAAGGCACTGAGCTGCATTTGAAGATATGATCTTAAGGTCCTTTCCAACCCTAACTATTCTATGATTCTATGGCTCAGCTCCTGTTGCCACATGTTGTGTGGTGGGGATATAGTCATTGGGCAGGCTTAAATCTCATCTTTGCTTGATTCAATCACATCCAGCCTTGGAAGGAAATTGTCCTGAATATATAGAGAAACCAGGACTAATAAATATTAGTGATGGGTAAGTTTCTTTGAGTTCCTTTTGTGAGCTCAAGAGACTTCTATCCCAACAAATACTAAGGCAAAATTGCCAGGAGGTCTGCATGGATGAACAAAGAGCTCCTAACCGAACTCAAACACAAAAGGGAAGCATACAGAATGTTAAAGTAAGGATGAATAACTATGAGGAATATAGAAACATTGTCTGAGCATCCAGGGTTGAAGTTAGGAAAGCTAAATCCCAACTGGAATTGAATGTGCTGGAGATGTCAAAGACAACAAGATGGGCTTCTATAAGTATGTAGGTAACAGAAAGAGCACTATGTAAAGTGGATTAATTGCTCAGCAAGATGGGGGACCTGGCCAAGGATCAGGCACATGATGGTTAGGAAAATCATCAGGAGTAGTGTGCGTGGCTTCACCAAACTGAAGCAATGCTTGACCAACAATGATAAACTTCTACCATGAAAAGACTAGCCTAATAGATGAACAGAGAGCAGTGGACATTGTCTTCCGGCAGTTCATAAGGCCTTTGCCTCTATCTCCCACAAGGCAAGCTGTGGATGTATGAGCAGAACGGGAGGTGCATTGCAAATGAGCTGAATGGCCAGGCCCACAGGTGGTGATGAGTGGAGCGAAGCCTGCTTGGAGGCAAGTAACTATTGCTGTACCCCAGGGTTCAGTGTGTTGGGTTAAACCTGGATTCAGGCCTGATACCCCAGAGATGTGCCTATATCCAACCTCTTGCGAGCAGCTGGTAAAAGTTGAAATCTCACTGGAAAAGCCTTGGGGAAAAGCTCCATTCCCCAGTGAGTGCTTGCTTTTCACAGGACTGTTTGGTAACTCCAGGCCTGCACCACAGACCTCTGCAAGGCAGAAGTAAGGAATACAGCCCTCCATAGGGTGATCCAGCTCACCCCTATACAGATACTTGAAAAAGGTCAGTACCATCTATAAAAGGAGCTGATAGAGGTACTTAGATACAGACGTTTAACTTTGGGGCATTTGTGGCTGAGTGAAATGGAAATGGTGAATTTACAGGCAAATACTCATGATTCCAAGTATGTGATAAATCCAGTTAGTGCATAGTTACAAGTAGTTGATGTTCACCAGCTACTTCTCTCCAACTAATTGCTGTCAGACTATTGACTGAGTTCAAATGGTCAATGGCTGAGGGTGGATGATGGTGTCTGGGGCAGAGCAGACCCTGTAGAGTGAAGGGAAGAGTTAATTCTAACTCTTCTGCATAGCTTATCACTTGCTAAATTTCATCTGCCTGCTAAGGCTTGGTTTTAAACTGCTTTTCGAGGGTGGATATCATCTTCTGACAAGCTGTGAAGGAAGACACAGGCAAGTGTGAGTGAGGCTGTCCAAGGGGAAGTGAGAAGTGGAGAAATGCAGAATATTGTCTTCAAACACAGCACAGAGAAGTTGAGGACACTGCTCAAGAATATATATAGATATATGTCCACGAAAGCAGCCGGGGTTGGGTTGGGTACGAAGTGTCTGCCCTGGTTGACCCATCCAACCTGTTTAAAGCAGCAGTCACAAACGTATCCAGGACTGAAGACCCCAGAGGGGCATTGAGCTCTTGCAGGAGCCCTGCTTGATGTTGTCCTAATGGTCATCACACTCCCTGTCCCATCTATGGGATGCTTTCTTCCAAGCTCTGGTAAGTTCTGGTCTGGCTCTTCCCTGAGGGCTCTCCAGAAAGCCAAGGCTTGGCAATGCAATGAAAACTCTCTGCTGCTGGTGTTTCCTCTGTTAGTTCCTGTTTTTCCAGCTCACTCGGGCACATTCATGAAGCGAGGATGAAAGAGATACCAAAAATGCGGAATAAGGCCAAGCATCCCAGTCATTCCTGTAGGGTGCAGTGGGGACTGGTGGGTACCTGCTACCTCCTACTCTTTCTCTGCTTGCTTAACCCCTATATTCTCCCCTCACAGATTGTTTCAACTTATCCCTGCTGTGACCTGACACCAGAGCAAGGTGTGCATCAAAGGAGCCTTGTCCCTTTTTTGGGTCTGAATAGGAGCTACCCCAGGAATGCCCTACCTGGTGCTTCCTTCAGTGGGATCCTGAAGATAGATAGCCAGAACATGGCACTGGTCCTTCTCCTCATGGAGTTCCCTGAATCAGGGCTGGAGAAGACATGTGTCTCAGGGGGATGGTGAAGCATCCTCTGGATGCCATGTCATCAAAGGGCTGCCCCATAGCATGAGCCCATGGCAGAGTCACCCCCCTGGACTTCCCATCCCAAATAAAGGAGAGCAGGCAGCAAGGGAGGGAGTGGGAAGCAAGGGAGCAGGAGGGGGAGAGGAATGTTGAGGAGGGATTCCACAGGTTTGGAAAGTGCTGCACAATTCACAAGGGCTGAAAGGAGCAGTGACAGGAGGGGGCCGGGCTTGGCAGCAGCTGCCACAGGCAGTGAATGTCCCCACTCCCTTTCTCTTAGTCTGCCTTTGTCACCTGCCCACAATTACCCACAATTTATCACCCCAGGAGCCTGCAATAAGTCACTGCCTGTGACTGCCCAGCCCCTCTGTTTCCAGAGAGCAAGTCTCCTCTTTCCCATGGGTAGGCAATTAGGTGACTGCCCACCCTTTGTGTGTGCTCATGGTGGAGGAGGCAGTTCCTTCCCACCATCCTGGCCCCCAGGCCACGCAAAACCATCTCTGCTCACTGCCCTGCTTGTCCTGCTGCTGGGCAGCAAACCCTGGTTTGGACTGAGGTCTCTGTATATTCATGGGAGAAGCAGACACTATGGGGTATGGTTTGTTGTATCTTGCAGGAGAAGATCCAGCCATGCTTCATGTCTGGCAGGGTGCAAAGCTTCCTGTGCTCCATCATTTTATCCAGCTTGTTTCATGTTCTTGGGCTCAAGGCCATGGACAAGGGTCTTGGGCAAGCATTTCCTTCAAATAGAGATAGCTCGTCTGGCTGAGCCTTAGCTGAACACAGGAGAGTTAGGCTTATCGAGGATGCTGGTGCAAAGTGATGCCCTCAAAGTCCAGCCTTATGTGCCACCGAGTCTCAGTTTCCACATTTTGATGTTTCCTGGTACAGAAGAGCAGCAACTGAGCATAAAGACCAGTGAGACAGTGCCTGGCAGGACCAGTGTAGGACCACACTTTGCACTTGTTCATCAGGGCTCCATGAGCTGGACATTTAGCATACCTCTGTGCATCCCTGTTGCAGCCCCCATCTTGCACTACATATTCCTAATGTAAAAGCAAGTCTTGTGGTCCAACAGATGATGGAGGTAGGATGGTTTCCTCAAGTAACAGAGCACACAGAGGCTTAGACCTGCTCTCCTGCTCCCCCAGTTCCTCTCCTCTCCTCTCCCCCCGAGTTTTACACAGTGCCACAGGGAACAGCAGGACTTTACACAGTTTTCAGACTCCTACCCCTGCCCATTGATACTTGGATGAATGGATAAGGGGTGCTACAGGCACAATCTGTACATTACAGCCCTTGTAATGTGGTCTGTCAGCCTCCTGGGAGACAGCCCTGCCTGCCTGTATCTCCCATCTCCACACTGAAACCCTGCCCATGGGGATGCTCCTTACTGGGCCCTGAAGGGACTGGCCTGGGTTTTGCATAGCTCTGCACACCACATATGTCTGCCTGTTCAGGCTCCTGTGGTAGGAGCTATGTCATTCTGAGCAGCAGAAGTTATGAGACGAGCAGCAGGTCTGTCACTGTACCTTCATGCCAATGCACCTGGCAAGCCCCTTCTCTGTGCTTGGCACCTAAAGAGGCGATGGGCACATCCAAGGGCACAGAGGGTGCTGGCTGGTTCAATTCAAGGCATGGGTAAGAAGAGCTCCCATGCTTTCTCTGCCACACCTTTAGCCCTGCCCTTCTTCTCCCCAGAATCTGGTAAACTGCCTCTTGCCTGCAGGAAGGAGAAATCTTGAGCTGCCTCTGTTATCACCACAAACACCATGGCAGCGGGGAAGGATGGGTGGTAGCCCTGACAATGCAAGTAAGCAACTTGTACTATGCACTGTCACCAGCAGCCAATTCATCCCACCAGGTAGACCCCAGGGCAATGACTCACAGGGGTGTCACAGCCATCCTGGTCCAAGCTGCTGTGTGGGAAATGCCCATGGTGCCTGGTGAAGCCTCGTTGATTGATGGGATGAGTGCTCTTCTGCTGATTCTGCTTATTGCTGCCTCCAGGGAACATGTCTAAAGGTCTGGTTTTGATGGCTTGTTCTTCTCTGCCTCTTTCCAGCTGTTACAATGCGGACACGAGCTGCTGTTAGCATCCTAACCAAGGACTTGGAGCATCTCCTTCTTGCTTCTTCCTCCTTGAACTGGTCATGAGGTGAGTGGCCTTCAGTTTTCATGAAGCTGTGTGTGCCCCATCCCATCCCATCCCATCCCATCCCATCCCATCCCATCCCATCCCATCCCATCCCATCCCATCCCGTCATCTGCCCATAGCTGTGGTTGCTACTTGTGACTGTAAGTCACTACAGTGACACTTGTTTCATCATACAAAGTAGAGGCTTGAACGGGCACCAGAGGTTTTCCCTTGAGCAGCTAATGCCTCTGAAAAAGCAAAGTGCTATAGTGGTAAGAGGGGTGGAAGAAGGTGTGAATGACAGTCTAACAAGAGTATTAGTGTACTCTCCATCAAGCTTTCCTTATCCAGTGTGAACATTAGTTTCTGCAATTGGCTCCTGGCTCCTGGAGCACCCTAACAGTGTGTCTATGGGGCTGCCCTGCTCCTGAGTATCTGCCCCAAGACTTCTCCTGTCCCAGGACCCCTCTCTGTCTCATGTCCTCATGTCCAAGCTGGGCTTTGAGCTCCTGCTGCCGAGGGGGAGGTTCCAGGGCAAGACTGATCCCAACAGGTCCTGGCCCTTGTCCTGGACATGTCCTAGTTCAGGAAGCTCTTCCTGCCCTTCACCATTTCCTATGAAGCTGGGTTGTCCCTCCGAGCCTCGATGGCAGTAGTTGGAAGCCACCTTCCCTTGCTCTATGTTAGTGCAGCCTGTGCTGAGAGGTGGCTTTTGAGCATTTGCCTCTGACACATGGCATGGAGGAGAGCAGTTGCAGTATTGTTCCTGATTCCATTTGATCTAAAGAGCCTGTGCAGGGACAAAGCCTTCCAGAGCTGTGGCACAGCCCCACCGGGTCTGTGGTTACCAGCACCACATGCCTTGCAATGATCCCAGCCCCATGCCTGGAGCAGGATGAGATGCACTGGCCAGTGTGTGAGACCAGGTACGGGTCAGTGATTCCCTCTCTCTTCCCCAAAATAACCCACCTATGGGAGGAACTTCATCACTGCAAACTGACTCCCTCCATCCCATCCTACTGGCTGGATGCACATTCTTGCTGGTGCTTGCTCCTGGGCAAGGCACCCAGGTTGGAGATGCCCATTGGGCAGGCTGGGTCAGCATGTGTCACCCTTCCCCATTGCCATGAACATTGGTGTTTGACTTATTGCCTATTCAGGAGGAACTCTTAGGCTTCCCTTTGGAGCTGGAGGCAGATCTGAGCAGCTGTGTTTGGCATGGCTGGGTCCAGCACTTAGAGCCGGAGACGAGACGGCAGGACTCCTGAGCTCATTACTGTACCGAAGCTTGGGGAATTGGTTGTTGGTTATGGAGCTTTCCATTTAAAGAGGCCAGACTAGATGATGGTCCCTTCTGGCCTTAAAATATATGAAGCTACAAATAACTCAGCCAATAATTAGAAATTTGAGTCTCATTCCTGTGAATATTACAGGCTTGTTGGACCAGAAGCTACAAAGGCTGCACCGATCTTTCTTCGTGTTTAAAGAGAAGTCATTTCCTGGTAGTGGGTCCCCTGTGCAAATCCCAGGACTGATGTCATCGGTGTTGGTATGGGAGCACGTGCAGGTAAACGACATCACCATGAACTTGTGTCATGCCCCACGTCATCTGGATGTGGCAAGTAGGGATAATAAATAGGGAAAGGTCAGGCTTCTCATGATTGTATCTCCTCCGTACTTTGGGCTGACTTTGGTACCTCCATCCCAAGCACAGGCAGAGCTTCCTAAAAGGCAAAAAAGATGCTTGGTAAGAAAACCTGGATGAGGAAATGCAACTTCACCACCATGCAATGTTCACCATCTTCACCTGCTGGTCCAGGCACATCTCTGGAGGAGTCTTGTGTCCCTAACACGTCCTGCCATTGCTTTTGCCTACACTCTCCATTCTCTTTGCTTTGTTATCGCCTTTCATTTGCTGAGGACAAGCCTATGTGCAGGGTAACTGCTGCTAGACATGTGTGGAGACACAGGTGAGGAGAAGATGAGGGTTTCTTGTGCTCAGCTCCAGGATCCTGGCCACCTGAACCTAAGTGGAGTTGTGAGGAGAGTTTTGAAGGCAGACTTTGGGAATCTATCACCAAATAAGTGATTCCCACGTTAGGAAACATCCTTCTAGTTCTACATACAACCTCACTTAGCATTGCCTTCATCCTCTCCCTTTTAATCCCCACCTTCCACATATGTAGCTTGGTTTCACACAACACTCTTCAGACTTTCTTGGGTTTTAACCTGTGTCCTTGCACTTACCAACATTTCTTCTTTCTCTCCCTGACTGCATCAATAGTCCCACAGCTGCCAGGAAGGTGCTGCATCCCTTCTGCTGCAGCTCAGCCTTGCCACTGCTCTCTCTGCCTTATGTAGTGGACCTGGGTGATGGGGGCAAGCTCAGAGTTAGGATATAAACCTGTGTTCTGTGTATTTTAAACCAATATATTTTTAAAATACATGGAAAAGCTGCAGTGAAGCAGAAGACTGAGCCCCACTCTTCTTCCACCCCTCAGTGCACACATATGTAGCCTCAAATGGGAAACAGCCATGGGAAAGCATATCCCCTGGGAGCAGGATAATGAGTCCCAGGCACAGAAAAATGCACAAAGGGAGGAACAGGGGGTGGCCACGTTACCTAGGGGATTCTCTCTGCAACAAACAAAAAGGTGTGATGAAATTGCACATATGCAAACAGCAGCCAGAGGTATTTCCTTGAGCAGGACTGAGAGCTCAACAGCTCGGCATTGCACAAGTGGAGGGTTGGAGTCTAGTCTGTTCTTGTTTTCCCAGTTAAATACCATTTTTGAAATGTTTTATGCTTTGTATTGTTTAATCTCTGCCATAAACTATACAGGACATGTCATGAATGAGTGCTGCAGCAGACGCCTTGACTTGGGGAGTTTCCATGACTTGAACAAAACTCTGCTTCCCCTTATGGCTTTGCAGATTCAGCACAGACATCCTCCTCTTAGATCTAGAAAGCCAGGGCAAACCCAGGGGTCACAGTGGCCACCGAAAATCTTTCATTCATATCCAAAAAGACCTGAAAAAAAACCCCTTCCTATTCATGTCAAGCAATCTTCCTGAGAAATCCCTTCTGCATTGTTTTTTGCTGACATCTGTACTGCCCCAGGTATGATTAATTCTTCTGCTCACAATAAAACGCTTCTCCTTCGCCTTTGGAGCAGCCTGCAATTTCACAATTAGTTGGTAAAACACACCACGCATTCACCTTAAGCAGCAACGTGAACCCGGGTGGCTTTGCTCCTGACAGCACCAGGGAGATTTGCCCTCGAGGGGAAACCGCTTGGCACTTGCAGCTCTCTGACGAAGGATGTTCCTGACAGGGTTCAGAGGTGTTGGAGAAAGTGGTTTAGGTTTCTCAAAGGGCTGGTTGTTCTTGGGAGGCTCTTCCTGGGCTCTGCGAGGCTTGGGGTGGGCTGGGGAGGAGGCTGTGTTTGGGAAATCACCGTGGGGCTCCGGGTCGGGCTTATCCCCCCTGCACCTCCCGCCCTGCATCTCATACCTCTCATTCCTCCTGCCTCAATTACTGCAGCTGATCCCTTCCCCGCCAGAGCCCCAAGGACACAAACTGACACTCGCTGATCAGGCTTGGGCTCCTCCGGATCCCTGGGGCCCCATGGGAGTGAAGGAACCTCCACCAACGCTCCCACCCCACAGCTCCGCACCAGGAGGATCTGGGGTGGGGGGGGATCCTTCCAAAGTGAACCCCAAGGTGGGGGCTTTTGCAGGAGCAGACAGCATGTTGGGGGGCTCGGGGATGCTGGGGAATAACAGGGCGCTCGCTGGTGTGTGCAAGATTAACTGAGGACAGAGGGGAGCAAAGCTGGTGCCAAGGCAAGGGCAGGCTGGGGTCCTTGAGAGTCTCTTGCATCTCTCTGGGTCTAGGAGAGGTCTGTGGTGCTTGTGTTGGATCACACAGCGCCTTGCAGCTGCCACCAGCATCCTGGCCTGTCTTAGACACAGAGAGACCAGCAGGTTCAGGGCAGTGACTGTGCCCCTGCACTGGGCACTGGGGAGGCTGCACCTCGAATCCTGTGTTCAGTTCTGGTCCCCTCACTACAAGAGAGACATTGAGGTGCTGGAGCGGGGCCAGAGAAGGGCAAAGGAGCGGGTGCAGGGCCTGGAGCACAGTGTGATGGGGAACGGCTGAGGGACCTGGGGGGTTCTGATGGAGAAGAGAAGGCTCAGGGGGGACCTGATTGCTCCCTACAACTGCCTGAGAGGAGGATGGAGCCAGGAGGGAGCTGGGCTCTGCTCCCAAGGAACAAGGGATGGGACAAGAGGAAACGGCCTCAGCTGCACCAGGGCAGGGTTAGATGGAGCTGAGGAACAATTCCTTCCCCAAAGGGTGCTGAGGCATTGGAACAGGTACCCAGGGCAGTGCTGCAGTCACCATCCCTGCAAGTGTTCACACACTGTGGAGACGATGCCTCAGTGCCATGGGTTAGTGTTGGCCTTGGCAGTGCTGGGGAATGGAATTGATGATCCTAAAGATGTTTTCCAACCTGACTGATTCTATGAAAACCTCTCAGGGAGCTCTCAGTCCTGACTTGCACATGATGATGCAAGATGGTGTTTTGGAGCAGGGACTGTACAACATTGCTCCATTAACCCCCAGGAGCACTAGAGGCAGGTCCATGGGGTGGTCTGTGTGTGTGTGGAGCTCATCAGGGCTAACAGCAGGAGGCTGCAGTGCAGGGCTGTGGTGGGGCGGGTGCCTGCAGCCTGGATGATGATTTATGTCTTTTGTTCACCATGGAGAGCAGGGCCCGGTTACCCAGCAAGCGTGTGAAGGCAGTGGAAAGCTGTGCGGGCTGGCTGAGCAGCACTGAGTGTAAAGCTCCCCTTATGGAGCCCAGTGCTCTTGTTAAATCTTTAGGGCTTGACTTCTCCTTGCCGGGTGCTGCAGCCTGCTCCAGGAGAGGTGTGGAGGGATGTGTCAGCACCAGCATCCCACCACAGAGCAGCTGGGATTGTGCCAGCCCCAGTGCCTGAGTTTCCTCTGGGAGCGCTTGGCAGAGGGAAAAGTGAATGTGCCCCCATTCTGTGTGGCTATTGAACAGGGACCCCAAGACTACCTTTGGTCCAGCTCTGGGGCAACAGCACAAGAGAGATGTGGAGCTGTTGGAGCGAGTTCAGAGGAGGCCATGGAGATGCTGCGAGGGCTGGAGCAGCTCTGCTCTGGAGCCAGGCTGAGAGAGCTGGGCTGGGGC
>JASSUY010000326.1:0-37213 GCA_032466535.1 Forpus xanthops | reverse complement strand
CTTTCTGGGCTGCAAGAGCACACTGCTGGCTCATGTTCATTCTCTCATCAACCAACACCCCCAAGTCCTTCTCCTCAAACAGGGTAACCTCCACCCAAAACAAACAAACAAAACTTTCAAAATCCTTGAATGAACTCCTTGCAATTTCTTCTGAACAGCAAAAGCAAAAAATAAGTTTTCCTTTGCAGTTTTTCCTTCAAAATCTTTTGTCTGTCTGAAAATCTACGGCAGTGAATGATTATGCTAGAATAGAAGAAGAATAGTGACTTATTCAATTGCATTTTAAAATTAAAGAAAGTATTTAAATCTTAGGTGGATTTTGGAAGTTTGGGTAGTACTTAAGAGATGAATGGATTGAGCTGGGATTCCTGAGGCTGCTGAAGAGATACTGTTGTAGTTAGGACTGAACTAGACATGATTAAATGAATTTCTTCACTGGAAGTCCATTAAGTCTTTTTATGTGCTCAAAAAATTCATTCTAAATAAACTGGGTAGAGTCAGAATTTTCATGAATTTAATATATGCGTGGTTTTGCATAGATGGGTTTGAATTGTTGTGAAATCAAAGAATAGACAAAGCTTTTTTCACTATCATAGGAAGCTTACCTGTTACTGAAAATCTTTTGGATTCTAAAATACCTTACTATATATATTGTTCCATTGATAACATTGGCAAGTTAATTCTACTTTGCAACTTTTGCTCTGTTGTAGGTCAGCTTATCACCAGCCAACCTCTTACAGACCAAGGTTACTGCTGTCTGGAGAGAGAGGTTCGGGTCAGACTTCGCACCTTGCTCCAGCACTGTTGCACACTCTTGAAAAGTTCTCTGTACACAGGCTAGATCTGCCAGCACTTTATTCAGTCAGTGCCAAAACACCTGAAGAGTCATGTGCGCAGGTGACATTGCAGATTCTTTTGTAATGAGTAAATGATATAATTCTGGAACAGATTAGTTGAATCAATGTGCAGGGAGCTAACTGGAATGTAACTTTAAAGCTAGGTTTTCATAGGCTTCTTCTGTTTTCATGTTTAAAAGAAAGGGATCTATAGAGTGATTGAGATCTCTCTGCTGACTAGTGAGAGTAACTACATTTTTAACTTGCCCCCTTAGTCACATACCTAATATCCAGTTAGTTTAATATGGGTATTCAGTTCCTGATTTTCATTTTATTAGCTTGTGTATGAATTGGTGTGCTCTGGTTCTGGGTTCATATACTCAGTTTTAAATGTTTCATGTTTCAAAACGGTTGGCGGTGGATTTTGCATGGATTGCAGTCTAGTTTAATTTTCATCCTCATTGTTCAGTTTTAGCAAGTTTTTAAAGCATATATGAGAAGTAGTTGCTCTGTAATCTCCCTAGCACATAGACTCCCTAGCTAACAGTCACAAACACATGTTTAGAAAGCCTGTATCTTTAGATAATTACATTTTACTGGAACATTTGTATATAAAATATCACAAACATGAGTAATTTCCTAGTCCACAAGAATTTTATTACTCACAGATGATAATAACACTTTGTTTCTTAGTTTAAATACCACTGTTTTTTCTAATTAGATCTTTCGTGAAGCTCGAAGAACAGTACCAAGTATTGTTTACATGCCTCATATTGGTGATTGGTGGGAAGCTGTCAGTGAAACTGTGAGAGCTACTTTTCTAACTTTGCTGCAAGACATACCATCTTTCTCCCCTATATTTCTACTGTCTACCTCTGAGTCCATGTATAGTGATTTGCCTGAAGAGGTAAGTTTATACTGGAAGCAGGCATTGTTAAGGGAGATATGTGCTCTTCAGAATGTTTTGATCATGTAAAAACATTCTGTTTTGCAGTGCTTTTCTAATGTAATTTAAAGTATGTAAAACTGGAAATGTAATATTAATTAAATGTTTGTAATCTTCTTTAATGAGGACTGTATGCCCATATTACTGATTTTCATAATCTCCATGCTACTTTGAGGAGACAAAATTGTTCATTTTGACAAATTACTCCACTGTAATTAAATGCAGATTTAGTCTAAAGGCCTAACCTTCAGCTTTGCATATTCTGAGGCTCAGGATGGCATAGGGGATTTCTGGTTTGTTTTTTTTTTTCAACAACCATTTTCTTTTACACTTTTTTCTTTTTTTTTTCACCTCCTACCCTTCCTCTTTTTTTTTCACTGCAGAGGTGGCTGTTGTTAGTGTCGTGGGGTACTGCAAGTTTGGTTACTACAGAAAATTCAGTGAGAGTTACAAGTATTTGTTTTCCCTGAGCTGTATGTGCAGCTTTCAGTAGAGTTTACTATCTTCTCTCCTGTAGCTAATTTTGATAAGTTTATTCATGTATTTTTGAGTGGCAGCTCAATATTTTTTTTTTTTTTTTTAGGTGAAATGTATTTTCAGAATCCAGTATGAAGAGGTTTTCTATATTCAGAAACCAAGTGAAGAGGACAGATTGCGATTTTTCAAAGGGTTAATTCTTGATGAGGCAGCAATGCCCCCACCAAGAAGGAAACAGGCTGGTAAAATAAGTTACAGTAAAAACAATTATAATGTGATCTGAATGTTTTGTGACATTTTCCTTTTTCAAAAGGTATGGGTAAATGACAGTGTAATTCACATTTGACAGTGTTAACCAGTGCCCAGAATAAATTTTGTGCATTACATTTGTCAGATTTGGAAATAGAGAGTTATGGGGTTGAGCATGCAGTCGTATTTAGATTGATGAGGCAGATTAAGTATATAATGAAATTTGGAATGGCATAATCCCAAGAATCATTGTCTTTTTACTATCGCCATTGTCTGACTTCCTGTTTTTTTCCCTAGCTCTTCGTGCTCTGGAAGTTCTTCCTCTTGCACTGCCATGCCCTGCCCGCGAGCTGTCAGAAGCAGAAAAGCAGCGAATGGAGGACCAGGAAGAGAACACACTGAGAGAGCTGCGGTTGTTTCTCAGGGATGTTACCAAGAGGCTGGCCACAGACAAACGCTTTAACATCTTCAGCAAACCGGTGGATATTGAAGAGGTCTTGTTTCAGTAATGTGCAAACAATGAAGTTGAAACTGATAAAGAAAAGAATATAAATTTAAAAAAGGAAATTGATGTTAGAAAAATAGGTGCTTTATCTATGATCTTTCCAGGCTAAAATGCTGTTTTGTAGCTGGTGAGATAGTCACAGCCTCATCATGTGTGGTGCAAGGAGTTGGAGCATGTTCTTTGACTCTATGAGTGACCTTGTGCATTCTTGTCAATTTTATAGCTGAAATCGGTATTTAGAAATGCTATTGCTCCTACTGCTGCCAATGCTCCTGAAATATTTGAAACCATAAATATAATTCTTTAATAAAAGCTTTTACAGCATTGTAATCATAGGCATGATAATACTGGGAAAGTGATCTGTGTTCTCTAATGTATTCAACATTAATAGTATTGTTGAATAATTTCAGCAGTAATGCTTGTGAATGCCATTAATCACAGATGGTAGCACATTATAAGGCATTAACTGGTCGATTATGGTGTGTGCACACCTAATTGAGACAGTTTGGTCGGCAAATCTATTTTCAGGTGCTGCTGTATGAGTAGGATTGTGTTCAGTCTGAATTTGAGATCAGATACTGGTGCTTTGCAAGCTTGCTAATTAAAAAAAAATGCTTAATTGCTTCTGAAGAGAAGCACCTCTAGAAAAATATTAAGATATGAATATGAAGTATGAAAGTACAGCATTGTAAAAAATAGATTTGCAGTGCAAATTCCATGCAAGATGGACAGGCATCTTTTATGGGCTTATATTTGAGCTTTCCATAGTGGCTAGTGGCTAACTGTTTTTAATGGATTGACAAGAACTCTTTAATGTGTGAGCATGGTCTGAGAAGTAACTAATTCTTATTACGAATCTGCTTGGGAGGTCCATTATCGTGGGAAACTCTTCATACTTGCAATAAAGTCAATTCCTTTCCCCTAAGAACTTGTGATCTAAACTTAGGTGAATAAGGAAACAAATTACCATGCTTGCTTTGTAGATGAAGAGAATCAAAATGTGAATTTGTTATTTAAAGACTTGCCAAAACCCTTGTGAGTTTATCAAAGCACTAGAAATTAAATGTAATCCTTTTTGTCCCACTTGGTACATTTAAGCACAGGACTGTCCTTTCCTACAACAGGCTGTGTCTGCTTAACTTCCTTTGAAAATTGAGGCTTGTTTCACTCCTACCTGTATTGCAGAGAATGCAGCCATATGATAAGTCAAGTATTTTCCTGACTAATTCTGCAGGAATATGTACGGTTTCCAGGAAAGATCCTTTCTGATGTGCTAACAAGAAAAGGAAACGTGTGGCTTTTCTTTCCAATCACTGAACCCATTATCATTATGTTTCCATAGAGGGAGACAAAACAGAATTTTTGCAATTATAATTTTTCATGAAAAATTTCAATGTCTATATTTAAGGCATTAGGTTATAGACTAATAAAAGTAATGCAAAAGTAATGCATTAATCATAAAATCGTAGAACGATAGAATGGTTTGGACTGGCAGGTACCTGAAGGATCATCTAGTTTCAACTCCCTTGCACGCCTTCTACTAGACCAGGTTGCTCAATGTTAGTTCATGTTATAATTTTTTTTTTTAATGAATGTCTACAGATATATTATGTAAAAGAAAACTCAAACCTTTGGAGTTATTTCAGCTTGATCTGAATATGCATTTAACTATTCAGTACTTGGTAGCCACCATCAAACGTGGGTAATTTCAACAGAAAAATGCAGTACTCTTTCTGAGGCCGCCAGTATTTTTAATTGATTGTAAACTTAATCACATTGAAACTTTCAAACACAGGGTTTTTTTCCTTGAAGTAAATAACAAATTCATAGATTTTTTTGGTGAATTTTGTTAACAGCAGCTGTGCTGGTGCATTTGACTATTCAAGCTGGAGACCTTGATGTTATCATTAATTACATTAAAGACTTTTTAGTGTGCCCAAGTCGTTGCTGAATCTCAAATTATGAGCTAAGCTCATAGTAAGCTGTGAGCAATGGTATAAGGCTTTCTCTTCAGACAGTACTTCTGTACCGTCTGTCTAACATCTTCGGTCGAGAAAACCTGACTTTTTTTTGTTGAATGAGTGATTGAGGGAACTGTTTGATAGAAGATATTTAAAAGCCGATAATTTGACTGTTCAGTTTAATAGGAACTTCACCTGCAGTGTGAACTTCCCTAGTTCATCCTAGAATTTTGAGTAAGGCTGATTGCCAAGACTGTGTTATAACACTAAAAATAATTAAAAAAAAATCAGTCTAAATAAAATTAAAAATACATGTACGTTAGAATGTGTTGTTTCAAAAATACCATTGAGTTAATTTTGAAGGATATGTTGGTGAGCTACAGCTTTGCAAGTCTGTCGTTTCAGTCTGATTATACCGCTGTTTTTAACATAGTTGTTCAGAAATTAAAATGTTTGGTTAATATGTTAGAGTTAAACATGTGGAATGAATATATAAACATAAAGATATGAAATTGGCAATGTTCAAATGTAATGCATATGGTTCTGTGTCATTTTTGCATGCTGTCTGTTTATAGGTTTCAGATTACCTTGAAGTCATCAAAGAGCCAATGGACCTATCAACAGTAATAACCAAAATTGATAAACACAACTACTTAACAGCCAAGGATTTCCTAACAGATATTGACCTGATCTGCAGCAATGCATTGGAGTACAATCCAGACAAAGATCCTGGAGGTAAGAACCTACTTCATTTTGGCCTACCCAAACCAGAAATTGTGGTGTATAATCATGTAATTGGTTAGTTAGTATTCAAGCATTTAAATAAACTGCGTGCTGCTTGACAGTTAGGATAAGCAAGTGCTAAGGATCTGTGCTTTTAGTATTCTGAGGCATGTGGGGTACTGGGGAATATTATAAGAGGAGGAGAACTACAGCATTCAGAGTTTTGTAATAAATAAGGTTTTGCAGTTAATTTTCAAATTTACAGCTCCTTTTCAGTGAATAGACTTTGTATATGCAACAAAACCCCAACGTGATTTGGAGAGCTCTATAGAGAATCCTGCATGCAATCTGGCAGTGGCCTGCTTTATTTCCATATTTGGGGGTAGAAATAAACCAGGATAAATCATCAGGCAAGAAAGTCGGTTGCAGCTGATTAGGAGAGATTAGAAGGTATTGTCTTGACAAAGTGTGATGGGACACTTTCAATTAAAATGGAATTTGTGGATTGAAATGTGTATAAAAGCTGTTAATGCTTAAAACTAAGGAAAGAACTTATGTTTTCTTTGCTAGGGCTGCCTTATAGTGTACATTGCCAAAAGAAAGCCTTCAATTGGCAGCTTCAAGAGTCATTAATAAAACAACAGCAAACAACCCTTTTAATGTAGCTGTATTTAATATAGGCGATACTTGGAAATCTGAGTCCATCTACAGATGTACTCTAATGTGCTAAATATTTTTAATTAAAATCTTGTGCAATAATTTTACCAGGTGAAGGCCTGATTTTCTGTATTTTTGTTGATTCTCAAATTTTTGATTTTCTGAGGCATTTATGGACTAAATGCAGAATAGTCAGGTCAAACAGTTTCACATTGCCTTTTGAAACCGGTGCTCATTTATCACTGTAAAAGATAAACTTTATTTCTTCAATTTATAATGCATTTTGTTTTAAAATTAAAAAAGAACGTTGATTATATACAGCAGAAGGTTTTCTATCAACTTTATAATACTACTGAGAACTTCTAATGTGTAATTGATATGAACTAATCAAAGCCTTTGATTGGCACTTGGGATTCTGGGTGTGTGAAGATTGTTTAGAAGATGAGGATGAGACATACTTCCTGCATGTGACTGATGTACATTTGTGACTAAGTGATGGGCTTTGGGAAAAACTGGCATCAACATACACCCTTTGTTCTCATTTCTAGGCCATTTGGATCTGTGAGCTTGGTTGTTTAATTCTAGGATATATAGTCTGAAGAGGTTTTTTTAAAGTTTTAGAGCAGGTATTATATGACTGCAGTTGCAAGGTCAGATTTGCTCAGGATCAATAAACAACACAAGTCTCAGGTTCAGTGTGGCAGAAACATAAAACAGCAAAGACAGCTTGGGGAACATTAGTGGCAGAAGTTTTCATGTAGAGATATTTTGGTTTTCCTTGCTGTCATGACTGAGCTGGGAGAAATTGATCTGGCTATTTCTAGGTTAAGCTCTGGAGTTTCTCATCATTGAGTAGGTAATGAAAGATAGTTCTGTCCTCTGTATTGTCACCATTCGATGATGTATTGCTCTTCTGGCATGCAAGATTTCTGTGAATATACGGCTGAAGCAGCACATCATGTCTATTCAGAGCAAGCAATATATGTGTTCGGATGCATTAACTGAATATTAACCTATAAACGTTCACTTTCTTTAAATCTGGGCATATATGCTTGCCTCTGCTTCATGCTTGAATTTGCAGAAGAATCATACTGTACCTACGTCTGTCATTAACTTGGAAACACAACTGGACTATGAGACTACCTGGTTTTATATACAGTACAGATATTCAAAACTGGCTTCTTTGAGGTTTTTCTCCTGGTACTTTGCTATAAAATTTCAGATAGGTTATGTAGTAAGATAGGATTGTTTTTTTTTCTTTCCTTCCATTGTTTGACCAGGAAATATTCTTAAAGGCATGGAAACATAACCATTGTATGTTAGATACAATAGCATTTGCCTCTTTGAAGCACGCTCTGTGGAAAAGTCTTGCCCATCACACAATTAGAAGAAAGTCGTAGTTCAATCAAATACTCCTGATTTGATTTCTCTTTTTTTTTATTTTTTTTCCTTCCTTTCTTTCTTTCTTTTGTAAGGGCATCTTAAAAAGCTGGTCAGATAATACAGTTTAAAGTCTAACACTGCAAAATTACATCTGCAAAGAATGCAGTATAATTTCTTTTTGTGGTCATAAAGCATAATGCTTCACAAATATGTGGTTAAAAAAATTCTAGTTTCCAGTTGATTTAAGTGGTGATAGATTTCCCCAGAAAACGTATGTAAAGCTCATTGGAGTTGGATACTGGATGTTCTTTTTCACTTAGCAGTTTTTCCAGCTGTAAAATTTGCTGCTTCTAGAATTATAAACCTTGTTTGGTAAATGTTCACTGATATTCTTAATTGTTGTCTTTAGTGATTATTAAAACAGATTAAATCTGCTAATTGTATAATATGTTGTAGACATTAATGTTGATGTTTGCTGTTGAAGTACCTCCATCAGCTGGAAAAAGTAATTCAGTACGGATGAATTGACTAATTAAATATGTTTGTACTAATGGCAAACAACGAGTACTGGAGCTTTCATTGAAAAGCAGCATTCTAGATGTCAGTTTTCTCCACATATGGGCTTACTTAACAAGTTACCATTATTTTCAAATTTCAACAGTGTTGGAATAATTTCTTTTGTGTGTTTCAAAAGTGTGGGAATTGGTCTTTGAGAGCATGGGTTTTTATGAGTCATGTTTAGACTTCCAGTGTGGCAATATTTTTTTTGTCCTGTTCCCCAGATAGACATGAAAATGTAGCAAACCTGAGAATTCTTTCTTGCCAGGTTTTCTCAATGGATTAAAATGAGAAATAGCTATTCAATATTAGCAATAAAGTAATTTAGTTTAGCACAGTTTTGAATTTTCTAGTAGCTGTTAAATAACAAGCAATAATTTAAGGTTTCAAAAAAAACAACAGGGGAGGAATATGAGCAAGCCAGGCCTACCTTACAGATGAAGGAGATATCCGTAATGATTTTGCAGTATAGTTGTACAAATGTTTGTAGATCCCAGTGGGTAAATTCATTCCTGGACAAGTCTCTCTGTTACTTTTGGGTCTCTGCACGGTAATGCATTACACTGTGCAGATCTGCCTGTGGGAGCTGGCCACACCTGCTGATTCTGGCAAGTTTCTAAAGACTGCAAGTTGATTTAGGTGTATTCATAATTCACTGTTTGCCACTGTTGCTTAAAGTAACAATTGGTACTTTGTAAAACTCCTGTAACTCTTAAATAGCTGGCTTGTGATTCTTCAGCCTGCTATGGTATTGATCCATTTACATATCATACATTTGTAGTGTTTCCCAAGTACTTCTCTCTGTATCAGTGTTGTAATATGCAGTACAGAACAACGTTAAAATGGTAAAGAGTTTATATAATTGTGGTAAAACTAACAAGTGTGCTGTCCTGTTCTCTAGATAAAATAATTAGACATAGAGCATGTACTTTGAAGGACACTGCTCATGCTATCATTGCTGCTGAACTGGATCCAGAATTTAATAAGATGTGTGAAGAAATCAAGGAAGCAAGAAGAAAAAGAGGTATGTTTAGCTTCATTTATCATAACATAACATATATGGGATAGAAAACAGAATTCTCAAATGTCCATATGAAAAATTAGCTAAGCTATAATAAGTACTGAATGCATGTCTGACTCGGGCAGTGACTGTTAAAGGATAACTGAGCTCAAAACTTGTCTTTTTCCAAGTGTGTGAGCTGGTCTGATAATGCACCATCTTTCTTTACGAAGAAGGATGCGCTGCCTACTGGCACAAACAATATCATAGAACATGGTGAACAGGTAAATGCTGGGATTGCTGAGCTAACTGAAGGTGTGGTGAAACCAGAGCTGTATTCTGCAAATTCCATGTAATGCGATGTAGTAACAATTATGGTAAGGGAGAGAATGCATTCAAACCAGCGTATTTTCAGTTTACTCTGGCATGTGAATATGTGTAGTTTTGGTGATAATCTGTTGACTTTCTTCTTTTTTTGATTAGGAAACAGCTGTTACATCCACATTGAGGGGAGCATGAGGCTGACAGTGTAATAGCCCAGAGTCAGAAAATACAGCCCCCTATAGTGAAGGACATCGCTAACTTCTGTTTTGTTTAAATTCGTGCAGTTATTTTCAGTTCGTAGTTGATACAGCTCTGAGTCTGTGGACAGATTCTGAAGTGACTGGGAAAGGTTATCAAAAACCCAAACATATTCCCAGTGTGGGAACAGGACTCTGTTTACATGAAAGATTATATACGTCCATGGAAAATTTTTACAGTTCTGAAAGTTGAAAAAGGTTAAAAATCACTGAACTATAGCATTCAAACAAAATTTCATGCTGATTTAGGGATTACTGATTTCAATAATTCCAGCTTTATCTTGGCAGGCTGTTTCCTGCTTTGCCTCCTGCTTTGGTGAAAAACTTGCATTATTTGATTTCGAAGTTGAATTTGGCTGGTCTTAACTTACAGCTGATGGTTCTTGAAATGCTTCTGTCGGTAGATTGAAGACCTTTTATTGATAAATTTCTTTGAACTGTGCAAGTATCTGTAGGCTTTCTCTTCTTCAGGTTAAAACGGATACAGTTCCTTTTATTTTCCCATTCAGTCATGCAATTTTTTGTCTAATTCTGCAGAAGCTTGAATTGTGTGTCTTGAATTGTGAATAAATGAACCAATTGTAATTCACAGTGGTTGTAAAATAGAACTAATATAATGCCTTCATTTCTCCTCTGTACTTTTCTATTATGCGTATAAGAATATTCACAATTCTGGCCTTAGTGTCACACTGTGAGCTATGCTCAGTTAATTATCCATTATGAGTCCCCCATGATTGTTAAAGGTTATTGCTTCGGAGGTTAAAGTAACCATTTGTAAGTGCTCTTCGTTACACAGGGTGACTATGTATCTCATAGTCCCTCCTTGCAAGTCTCTCCAGCTAACTGGAACCCTGCCCTGCTTTTTTGTGTCAATGACCAAGCAATATATGTTCTGGGGGCAAAACCTGCAGATCCTGTTAAAAAAAAAAATTGGGTTTCAGAAGTCATAATTAAATCTGATTTCATGCAATCAACTTGTTGAATCATAAAAAAGAAGGTACTGCTGGTATCTGATGGTGGTTAGTGGACATTCAGATGTGGGTAGGTGACTAACAGCACCAGTGTGACTGACAACAGCTCACATACAGCAATGGCCAGGTTTCAAAGTGCTTTCTGTGCAGCGGCATAGAAATTGTAACAGTGTCACAGATACCTTGCAAATCACATTTCAAAGATACTCATGCTTCTGGAGCCCGCAATGTGGTTGTTTCAGGAACAGATGAGTTCTGTAGTTGGTCCAGCAGCGCAGTATGGAAGGCTAGGATCACTTACTGGGTTAGCAAGGGCAGAAGATTTGGAACACACTTAAGAAGACTTGTTAGATTAACTGCTTATGAATGAAGAAAAATGTGTCAAGCACTTGAGGCCCGAGGAAACCTCATGCTGTAAGGCAAGCACAAGAGAAGAGATTCAGTCCTATCCCTGGATCAGGAGTTGTCTCAAAGATTGTGGTGTAGAACATCAAGCAGATGGCACTTCAGGCATGTAGTCTTGGGCATCATAATGGATAGAAGGCATGTGAATGCTGATCAGTGCTGCTGTTACTACCATTTTGCTCTACAGAATATGCTCAGTAACCCGACAGATCAATAAAATCATAGTGTATCTGCTGGTCTAGACTTTGATACATAGCTTGTTTCCGAACATTTTGGACAAGGGGCAGCAAAGGCATAACTTGCATTTTCTTCATAACATGGTAATCATGTCCACAAGGTTATTGAGGGATTTCTGGTTTCTTCCTTTGATTGATTACTAAATGGTCAGGTGTAGAAGTGATCCCCAGATCCTTCTTCCCCTCTGCTTCATAATAAGGGCATATTTTGAAATAGTGGAATGTTTCAATGAGGAAATACTTGAGGAAAACTATAAATGTAAACTGTGCCTTTTATTGTCCAAAAGCTTTGTGCAACTGCTCAACAAATGCATGAGTGGTAGCTCATACCAGGCCATTTGCCTGAGTGGAGCTACTTGATGAAATCACGTTGAATTGGGCAGCCAGCCTTGTTGCATGACCAATGTATGAGACAAAGTGGTGGGGAATTGAATCCTGAAGCAAGATCTTAATGTTTAGGCTGAAGTCACAGTGAGTGTGCCTCATTGTGTGATGCTCAATAGGCTTTTTTTCAGCTCAGAATACCTTGAGCTTCTCTTCTCATCTTCCAGTGCCATACTAGCATGTATGCAGTCTGATGGAGAAAAAAACAAGAACATGTAGTGTCCACATTTCTCCATATCCACATGTATGTGTGAAATCAGCTTGGTAAAGGATTCGGGACTTAACAGTTAAAATTCTTAGCTCGCTGACAACACTGTAGTGACAAAAATGGTGATAATGTGAATTGTGGGACTGTAGAAAAGAAGTCCAGGTTTAACATGTGGATTTATTAGCAATTTTTGAACTGACTGTAAAACTTTTATTAATGCTTGCTTGGAAGAGGTCAAGGTAGTGTTGCAGTCACAGATTGAGTCAGAGTGGGTGGCTGTAGCCATCAAAAAGGAAATCTGTCTTCTGACAAAAAGAATGTACCCTGTGCTTGGTTAGATCTTGGCCAACATTTTCTTGGCTGTATTTGGAAAGAATTCAACATTCAAGGTGAGATTTGGATGGAATTGAGCAAGCTGGTCTGCATGAGGCTTCTCATACGTTCTCTGAAAATGTTATCAAGTGTTTCTGTCTGGAATCACAGAGGAGTTTGGAAGGGAAGTGACACATACTGTAGGCTTTTTAATGTTTACACACTTGTAAAGCCTTCGATTTTCTGAATTGTGCCATATTTTAGCTCTTCATTTATTTCCAGGATACTGAAGGATGAGGTTTAAGGCTAAAAAGCTCCATGTCAGTTTTTCTTCATAGTTCTCTTGACAAGTTATTTATCAGTCTTACATAGTTTTGAAATGGAAGGTATTTTCCACACTGCTTTCTTTTTCCACAACTTCTCTTAATTTTTTGACAGAACTGCCATTTTTGCTTAGTACCAAGACTGGTGACCAGTGTCAGGAGTACTGCAGTGTAACAGTGATAAACTTCATAATAAAATTAGAATGTAGACATTCAGCTAGGATTTCTTCTTGTATCACTGAAATGAGGTGCTCTTGTAGGAAGATGATGAATTTAATAATCACAAATTCTAAGTCACTAAATTAAGAATGATGTACTAGATGATTGGAATTTTCAGCTTTTTGTTGAAGCCAGCAGATGACAAGGTAGAAGTGGTGAATGTTTTGAGTAGTGAAATGACTTCTGATACATAGTTCAAAATATTTGTAATGGTACCTGTAAACTTATGCTGTAACTAATAACTGCTAGGCGAGAGTTCCTTTGTGAATCTTTTAATTTCTGCATCCATCATTTTTGGAGCTTCTCCTCAGCTCTTGAGCACTAGATTCTGGTCAGCATTGGAGACATGGTGTGACATTTTGAAGACTCTTCTAGTGGATGGATAGGAAATTCTAATTTACAAATATGAAACCTCAGAGATTCGTTTATGTCTTTAAAATGTGCTTAACCAATATGAAAGTTTGCATTTTTAGAATTTAATTAAAAAAAAATATGAAATAGTAGAAGCTATTAGATGATCTTAGGTTACAGAAAGCAAAACAGACCTTTTCTTAAAAGCAGAATTGTATTTTCTCAACCTAGAAGCTCATACTGAATCTGAAATGGATACACTTTACGTAACATAGATCATGGTGACAGCACAAGGTTTTTATTCAGATGCTCTTTTTGATGTGGCATACAATGTCATTATGAATTGCCACTTATTTTAAATCACCTGTTTAGAATTAGGAAAAATTTTAAGCTGTTAATAAGAATTTGCTTTGTAGAGGGAATACAGGTAGAAGAGTGCAATCTTTGGGGACCCAAGTGTGAGATATTTTTCTAATCCTTCAGAGTTGACAGTTTTAAGACCATGTAAGTTTTTTTTGTCAGTAGAAAACAAGTATCTTTGATTGTCCAGCTAAATATCAACTGATGTGTTCTCATTGCAGCACCATATCCCAAGTTTCTTTTAAAATTCAATCATTTTATGCAGCTTGGTTTATTTAAATAGGTATGGTTATCTTCTGTGTGCAGGCTTATCGGTAACAGCAGAACAAATAAATCCTCATGGATCCACTGTACGGAAGACAGAAGCTAGAGTTGAAGAGGCATTTCGGAACAAACAAAAACCCACAATGGCTGTGTGGCCCAACTCTGCAAATAAATGTGCATGTGAGTACCTTTGGGTGATAATTGTGCAAAATTAGAGGTACTTTCAATGGCAAACATCTCAAATGTGTCTTTGCTACTGTTTACTGATTATTTCCAGAAGTAATTTGAAGCATGAAACACATGGAACTTTAGGAAATACTTGTTTTTCTGACTACATGAAATCTCTGCACAAGAAGTTGTAAACAGGATTTCTGGTTTTGTGATGATTTTTTTTTTCTCATGTAATATGAGTGTTACTTTTTTTTTTGTAGAAAGCAGTTTTCGGTATAAGACATCTTTAATCCAATGAGAAATTCTGTTTTATCTGTTTAAGATTTGTTTACGCTGTGTGTATTCACAGGTACATACCCATATGCTGCTTAGTAATTTCCTATGCACTGTAGTTGCTTCCTATCTTTGGTACATACAGTATCATGCTAAAAGTTAGTAAAGAAATTACAAATTGAACTGTCTTCCTTTATGGCACTTGGTTTCCAATGTAAATACCCATTACTGGATACTCTGGCTGTAGCCTACTGGAGAAGTCCCAATGAAGTGATGAAAATTTCTAGAATTGTGAGGAATGACTGTGATGTAGGTAAGCAGAGGAATTGTTAATTATTTTCAGGAGGTAAGTTGATTAGAGCGTAAATACACAAAAGATATTTTGTCATAACAAAATAAGACTATAATAGAAAGTGAGTATAAGAGATACAGATAGTTGTGCATGGCTTTCCAGCTGAAGAGGTGGAATCCATCTTTAATATATTATTAATAGCATTATCAATTGTTTAATAGGCAAACTGATAGATTGAAGCTGACATATTTTCATTGGTCTTTGTGCTTTCTTTTATGGTCCTTTTCCTTGACGAGAAAGGGTTTTCTGACGTGGTGATAAGTGTCCAGAGATGAACATTGTTTATATGTGAATGATACTGTTGATGTCAAATACTGTAATTAATTAGAGATGTATGGGTTTATTTCCTGAAGCTGTAATTTCTTCCATTAAAGGAATTAAAGTCAATCGTACAGAGTAATGGCTTGAATAAATTGTTATAGAGTAAATTGATGATGTGGATCTAAGCTGTTCTCTACTTGTTTGGCTGCTTGTGCTAAAATGGAGAGAGAGAAGGGAAGGGAGTCTCAGGTTTTTTGTTTAGTTTCCTGTGAAATCTGAGATGGAGATTCTCACTCTGGCTGATCTACAGAGCACTTTCCTGGCTGTGTGTGCTATGCAGCAGATGGTAGGGTTTCTAGACCTCCAAGCCAGACATCCCCTGGGAAGAGAAATAGCAGCTATTACTGGTGACTTGTATGTGAAAAGAAGCTCTGCTCCTTTCTCCACCTTTTATTATGAAGGTAGTGGCAATTGTCTGAAGACTAGAGACATCAACTGAAGGAAATTGTCAGCATTTCTGTGTGTAAACAAACAAACAAAAAAAGTATTAAGGCACTGTTTCTGCTACGGTTCTGGTGATTTAGGTTTGGAAGGAAAGTAAATTTGAGCCTTAGTGGTGTTTGGGACTACGATCAAATGAAAATCTGCCTTTTAAGGCTGAGTCTGGGAAAAGCAACTAGTCCGGGAGCGATGTGATGAATCTGGTAATCAAGAGAGAGAACCAGGAATTGATAAGCAATCAGAAGTCTGCAGAGGAGATTCAGGTGGTACATGGGTACACTTAAAGATTGATGTAGTAAGTTCAGTAGAGACTAGAAATTAGGAAGAGAGTCTTAAAAGGGGGAAGAAGGGAGCTAGAGTAATGCAGGAAAAGAATTGAGCAGATTGTAGAGAGCTCAAATAGCAGCAAACTGTATGGTGGATTGCAATTGTGTAAATGGTTTAGAGAACAGATTTCTGAACAGAGGTGATTTTAGAGGTAGAGTGGCAATTTGTTTTTTGGTCAAGAACTAAGTTTGTTTTATTTAAAGACTAAAATGTATTACATGAGCAGAGTAACAAAGATAATGATTTATGTATTTTAATTACACAGGATAGAACCTGTACTTTGCAATTAATAATTCTGAAAATCTTACGTTTTTTTTTCTGCTATTTAAACTTGGATTAAATTTTTTACGTAGATAAATCTAAGGAAAAAAATCACCAATCATACCACTATTTTCCTGATGATTCTTTTTCATTTTTCTGGGGGGAGAGCTTTGTTTACAGCATTTTAGAAAATAACTGCAGGAAGGTTAGTTCAGATGAAACGCTTAAGAACCCTAAAGGAAGTTAATGTCAAGTATCTTCTCTGAAAACAGTGGACTACAAACAGTGCAGCAGCTTTGTTCGATTTAAAGCCCCCTTTATCATTCAGGGCTGGTACAATACAGAATAAGAGATAGTTTATCAGGTGTTGATTTGTTTTCTGAAGTTATGTATTTTGTATAAAACTTTTTTTTTAGTTACCTGTTATTTTGTGATTAATTTTTCAAATGTATTCTATACAATATTTTATTTGATTGGAGCCAGTAGACTATCAGAAATATGGCACAAAATAGTTGGTTTTTTTGAAAGCGTAATGATATATGTTCCTGAGTTAGATTTAATCTGCAGTCTTCCATTTCCCTGGTTGAAGATACATCTGTGGTGTATTGTGTGTCACAGTATAGATGAGTTTTAAAAGTATTGCATAACTAGAAGTTGCTGAAAATCCATTTGGGAGAGTTCTGCAACAGATAATTTAAAATATTTTCATACTAACTGTATTTTGATAAAAGTGAAAATGGTGAGAACTTAGAATGGGACATGGGTCAAAAGGCTGATGTGTAAGCAGTTGTTTGATTGTAGAATCACAGAATTACTGTGGTTGGAAGGAATCTCTGGAGATCATCTGGTCTAACTTCCTACTCACTGCTGGTTGCACAAGGCTGTCTCCAGTTGTGTTTTGAATATCTCCAGGAAAGGAGGCTCCATGATGTGCCTGGGAAACCTCCTCTAGTGCTTGGCCACTCTCACAAGAATGTTATTTTTCTTAATTTTGAATTGAATGTCTTGTGTTTTGGTCTGGCCCAGTACCTCTTATCACTGGGCACTGGTAAGAAAGTGTGTACTTGTGTGGAAAAGGAAACTATCAGCATTGTGCAGTTTGGTGTGTCTGGTAAATTAATCATTGTAATTGGTTTAGATACACGTTAGCACATAAAGCATTAGCATCTCTTTATTGGGAGGCTGTGTAATAAAACTTGTTCTGCTGCTCTGTTTTGCCAGTAGATGGAGTATGTTGCATATTATTTTGCTCTCTTGCAGTTGCTTCCTTTAATGTTACATATAAATAAACTGTATGGGGAAGATTTGGTTTTACATTCTTATCTTTTTTTTGCAGTATTTAACAATAATATATTGTAGTGATAGACTGCAGATTTTATGTGTTCTTCATGGAGAATATGTCTTTTATGCTGTATATGAACATGGTAGCTGTGAAAATGGCATTTGGAGCAAATAAAAAAAATTAAAATATTTTCTGTTATGTGCAGTATTATATAAAAGTCGTAAAAGTCATTTTATGAAATACGAAGCAAACAGACTGCTAAATTTTCCCAGTAACTGAAGTGATTAGTGGTCTCTGTAGAACTGTAGGGAGATCAAGCAAGGATATAAAAAGCTACTGCAGAAAATGTAGTTTCTAAACAATATTTTGTGCACCTCTGTTTTTTTGGCGGTGGGGTTTTTTTTGCTTTTGTTTCTTGTTTTTTTGTTTTTTCTAAATGGCTGTCTTTGCTATCGTGAAGCTGTTGCTGCTTTATAATGGAAAGGAGGCTTTGTTTTGGCAGGAGTGTTTAAAAAATAGAAATAAAAGGTCTTTTGTTTATATTCTTTCACAAAAGCTGTTTTATTTTCAGTCTTTGATTTTCATCTGTTTTGTCTCTTTGACCTCTCTGCTGCAGTGGTATCAGTGATTGTTGTTCCTTAGGCGTTCATATGACTGCGGTAATGCCTTATCAAAGGACATGGCAGAACAGATGCCATATGGTTTTTATTATTATAACTATTTTCAGCCTTTTGCACTATTTCTGAATTTGGATACTGGCATATAGTATCCAGCCTGACAACAGTCATCCAGATGCTAACATTAAAATCCTAGCAGCTGCTGCTGTTTTGTCACAAATCTTGTGCTTGCTACTGTTTTCTTCTGCTCTCCAGATTTGACTTGGATTAATTCTCACTTGAGATAGAGACAAGTACTGTAATTTGACAAACACCATTAAAAATGATTTTCTGGAATTCAAGGACATCTTTACTCAGAGCTGAGACAACTGTCCCTTTTTGTTTCTTTATCATTCTGTTCTGGGTAGTGTAGGAGTTGGCATTCTGGATGACAGTAGTTTGATGTCCTGTATCTGATGCTGGCTTCAACCAGATGCTTTAAAAGGAAGTTTTAACATTTGAAAAATAAAAATTTTTCTTTTTTCATGCCCGATTTTGAAGGAAATGCAAACTTTGGTGTTGAATTGGTTAACACTTCTTTTCAAATCCACAGGCTTTGTAATTCTTCTAATTTAAAATGCTAATTAGTGAATTTGAAGGAGTTCTAATATATGCTGAATGGCTGTTCATTTTGGGGATCCAAGCTTTTGGACTTGGTGATATGTAGTGGCAAAGAAATTTTCTTACATTATTGAATGCTTGACTCTTGAAGTAATCAAATATCTTTTTATTTTATTTTTCCCTTCTCTGACAGAGGGCAAAATAGGATCCTAATATTTACCTCATTGGTGACTTTCTCATTTTATACTCTTGTTGTTCATCTTCTTTCTAACTCAGTAATGCAAGGTTGTCCAGCCTCGCTTATTCTATGATTCTATGAAAGCTTTATCATCATCTTTCTTGTAAACATGGTAAAAAATTGAGAATTTTTAGAATTTTTTTTTTAATGAGTTCTTCTCAAATTAATTTTTTCCTCTTAAGTGGTGCACACAAGTGGTGCAATAAAAAACAGTTTTCAGACCTCTTAGATAATATCTTACTCCTTCCTGCCTTTTGAAAACTGTGGCAATATTGGCTTTAAGTAGCTTAAAGACTTGGTGTAGGTTTCTGCCTGCAGAAGTAGTTGATTTTCTTGTGGTTATTACCCGTTTCTTAACTTCAGTTTTCTCTTTATTTTGCCTCTTTGACAGAAAAGCTGAGCAGCAGCCACGAGCTTTTCACGTATGTGATATAAATGAATGCTGTAAGTGCTATAGAATGTATTTTAATTAGAGTGGGAGACTCTGCTTTTTGCTCATGTCTCTCAGTATCATTCTGCAGTCCTTAAGAGCCAACTGGATGTACCAAAAATGTGTATAGCTGTAATGGTTGCTATTGTGCACACCTACTCAACAGTGGGAAAATAAACAAATCTACAGGTGGAAAGTCTAAAAATTATCTCCACCAGTGATATTAATCTGATTGTCTCTTTTGACTTCATTTTTCTCTTTAATTTTCCTGTGTGACTGTTACACAATGAGTTGGGTTGGAAGAGACCTTAAAGATCTTCTAATTCCAAACCCCTGCAATAGGCTGGGACACCTTTCACTAGAGCAAGTTCCTCTGAGGCCCATCGAGTGTGATCTTGAACACTGCCAGGGATGGGGCAGCCTCAGCTTCTCTCATCAGCAGGTCCATATTCTTCTTACGTTGGGGGCCTCAGAGTTGAGCACTGTACTGCAGATGGGATCTCATGAGAGTGGAGCAGAGAAGGAGAATCACCTCCCTCAACCTGCTGGTCACACTTCCTTTGATGCAACCCAGGATACAGTTGGCTTTCTGGGCTGCAAGTGCATGTTGCTGGGTCATGTTGAGCTTCTCATCAACAAACACCCCCAAGTCTTCTCCTCAGGGCTGTTCTCAAAACAGCCTCCTCCCAGCCTGTATTTGTGCTTGGGGCTGCGCTCACACATATGCAGTTGGCCGTGTTGAACTTCATGAGGTTTTCACTGGCCCATCTCTCAGCCTGTCCAGGTCCCTCTGGATGGCATCTCTGCCCCCCAGTGTGTTGAACATACCACACAGCTTAGTGTCATCAGTAAGCTTGCTGAGGATGCACTTGTTCCCACTGTCCATGTCTCAACAATGATGTTAAACAACACCAGGCCCAATACTGTCCCCTGAGGAATGACATAAGCAAAGGAAATCCTTTGATCTGACAGGAGGTGAGAGCTAAAAGATTAGATTCCTGCAGGTTTTTTAAAAATTGGTAGCTGCCTAAATCTACGCATCTACTGAAGGAAGAGGCTGTAGATTGAGACTGGTTGTTACCTGTTCTATCTGGATTTGTTAGTCGATCACGTAAAACATTGTATTGGTCAGCCATAGCATGACCACCTCAGATGTAGTATATCTTGTGTCCTCTTTAGCTGGGGTGGTGTGGAACAGGAGATAATGTGAGAGTTTTGTGGGAAGAACTGGAGTTGAGAGCATTATAAGGGATAATAGGGGGAAGTTGAATAGGAGGAGAGCATGCTGGGGATACTGCAGCCAAGATATCTTTAGTTTTATATTTTTTGTTAAAACATGCTTTGTCTCTTTCTTATGGAACTTGACTGCTGCTTCTTGAGGTGAAGTGCCTAGGTGATTTTTTAGATCTATTTGTCAGGTCTGTGCCTTGAGTGCCTTCCATCTAGGTAAAGAAAATGACATGTTTTATGGGTTAGTTCCACAGTCACTTCAAGCTTGGTCAAACTAAAGGTGCTGTCTTGACTTTTCACTGGTTGTATGTTCCCACCATCTCCCGTGTGCCAGCATCATCATTCATGAGTTGGAAAGCTCACTTGAAGATTTTGAAAACTAACCCAGAAAAAAACCTGTTATGTTTCAAACGGATTTAGTTCCCTTATCTGTTTTACTGCAGGAACAGCACTGCCAGCACAAATGAGGTAGTGGAAATGCTATAGCTGGCTTTGGAGGGAGAAATGGCTTTGTCTGTTAGTAGAAGCTGGCACCTCATTTTGCTTTTTAAGCCATTGTGGAACTCTGCTCTGTTCTTTCTTGCTGCTTATCTCTGACTGCAGTTTGGGACTTTGACTAAAAACTCCAGAGACTTTCAAGTGGACTATTCAGTGCCCCTTGGTAAGGAATGTGGAGCTACTGGAAGCAGCTAAATTACTGTGGCAGATATATAGATATCCTGGATGCTGCATAAGAGAGTGTAAATTGCTGGTATTAAGTGCTTTCTCAAGGCTTTGAGTTACTTTACACACAAGACATCAGAAAGACGTTTAGGGTTTTGATCATGGAAGAAAAACTTGAAACACGTGCGTTGCTTCAAGTGGTTCTTGATGATACTGCAGACACACAATCTAGATCCATGGTGATCTTGCTTGCCATGAGAATCTCCTTTGGATTTTAATCCCCAGGAATTCTTTATGAAATAAAGGTAACAATAGAGAATCCACTGTTTGATGGATGTCAGTTTTATCATTTAATGACAGAGGATTCACATTCTCTAGTGGACTTTTAAGCAGTGCAGAGGCATAGAAGGGTCTTTTCTACAGCATGAAATGAACTTGTTAGCCTCCACTAATACTGTGCTGCACTTAATATACTGTAGTAGTCAAACTACAAAAATTTCAAGAGAAACATATCTGCTTTGACTGCTGCATCTTCTCATTATAATTCATCCACATTAAGACAAGCAGACTTGCTTGTTAATGATTGGTGGTCTTTGAATCTTCTAATTATATTTACTTCCTTTTCCAATTGTTAACTTTATGTAGTCTGCAGCTGTCACTGTATGGTTAGATTTGGGGCATAGCAACAGTGGATACCTCAACTTTGAAGCTTCTGTACTGCTCACTCATGTTTTTGAGATGTTTTCCTGAGACAATACTAAACAGAAAGGTCATAGTTGCAAGGTTGTAGTGCACCCCTAAAAAAAGGATGCTTATTTAATATGAGGATGTGGTCCTTACTTGACGTGTCTGGCTTGAGACTCTCCAAGCAGAACCTGTCGGTGGGCAAGAATTGAGAATTTCTGAACGTCTGCTGCAGGTTTCATTTTACTCAAGTTATTCCTAGACTAGTCCTTCTGCAGTAAGTCTAGAATTTAGCTTTTATAACCATGGGAGGCCACCTCTGGGGAAAATATTGTCTGCCTTGAGTTAAGGGCCTTTCAGCTGACTCTTACAAAGTTTCTCAAGATAGGAATGGAAGAATTGAGAAACCTCACCACTTAAGGAGATATAAATTTGTATGCAGTGATTAAATTGTATTGTGTTGCTCTTCTAAAAAAATGCTGTGTTCATAGGGTGTGCATCTTAGGAAAAGAAAAAAGTGAGGAAGGTTTGCTTTTGATACCAACTTCATGCGAACCCAGGTGAAATGTTGCGTGTGACTACTGGTCAAACAGGTACTTATTGTCATTAAAAATTCTGAATACTGATTTACAAAAAAGCAAACCGGGAAAGCTAGAACTGCACTGAGGATCCCTTTAGCAAATCTGTAGAGGTTATGTGAAGATTATAGAGAGAAGAGTTCAGCAATTCAGAAAGCAAGTGACTGTATTCATGTGTGAATAATTGGTATTATAATAATTTGAGTTATAGAAACTCAGTTCTATAAAGCAGGATTCCTCTGACAATAGTATTTTTACTGCCTCTGGCACAAATACTGCCAAAAGACTGAGTATCAATGGGTAGCTTTCAGACGAGTAGTTTTAAAAAGAATAATTGAAAAGGTGTTAAGGTGTTCACTTGCAATTGTATGTACTCTGTTAATTTTTTTAACAAAGTTAACTCAAAGTTTTTGTTCTATAAAAAGCCATCCCATTCTGTTAGTGACTGAAAACTTCAATATGTCAGAAATCATACTGACTATAAAATAAAAAGTGTGGGATTCAGCTCTTGTTAGTTTACAGTCTTACATCATCATTAAGGTAGAGAAGAGGGGACTCCAGGTCAAGCTTAGTTTTTAGCAGCAGTCCATTACTCTATTAGTTCCTGCCCATTAGCTCTTCAGTTTTGCATCAGTTTTTACCCTGTGGTAGCTCCTTCTTCCTTTCTGAGTCCTGTTTTTGAACTGTTTTGCAGAACTCAGCGATAGATTTTAGAAGTAATAGGGCAAGGGGGAGCAGCTTTAAATTGAAAGAGGGTAGGTTTAGATTAGGTATAAGGAAGAAATTGTTTGCAGTGGAGCTGGTGAGCTGCTGGCACAGGTTGCCCAGAGAAGCTGTGGCTGCCCCATCCCTGGCAGTGTTCAAGGACAGACTGAACGGGGCTTGGAGCAAACTGGTTTAGTGGAAAGTGTCCCTGCCCATGGCAGGAGTTGGAACTGGATGATCTTGAAGGTCCTTTCCAAGCCAAGCTGTTCTGTGATTCTGTATGGCATCTTATCAGGTCTGTGTTATTCTCACATTAGTACCTTTTTCTTTATGTCAAATACAAAGAAAATCAATCTAGGTGATGAAATCTGTTGTCAACGTCTACATTTGGTCACATGGTTGCCTTCTACATTAAACTTTCCTCCTACTTGTCCCACTCCCTTAGCTTTGCTGAGGGAAGTGAGCAGGACAGAAAGACTGACTGGTGTAGAGTTTGGTGTTGTATTCCTTTGTCAATTTTTCACTTTTCCTAGAGTCTTGCCTGTCTATATGAAAGGAAAATCTGTGTAACAGTGTTATGTGTGCTAAGGATCTGAACCCAAAACTTCTCCCTGCAGACAATTTTTTGCACTGAGAAGTACAACCTAGATGAGAACAAAAAGGCATCATTTGAATGGGGCACTTTAAATGTGAGAACTAGAAGTCCACTTTTGATATTATCAGGAGAGTAAATGCTGGTGCATGGGCTCAAAGATTCGTTATTAGGTAAGAGACTAGGAATCTCACTTAAGTCATGGGCATGATGCAGGTAGTTCTGTGTTAAATAAATTTAAAAGAGTTTTAGATGGGTTTGTGAAAGCCTGAAGAGAGAAAGCTTCAGTGGCTGGGATGGAAGGGCTTGATAGCAGGAAGGCTTTTATTTGAATGACGAGGGGGGAAATTTGATTCTTAGAAGTATAGGGACAAAAAGAATTAGGATTTTAGAAGCGCTGGTCACCTGTTGGTTACAGGTCTGGGTGGGTCAGGTGAAGGTGGTACTGCTCTGCTGAGATTTAAGAATTTGTAAGAGCCTGGGAGGAAAAACAAATATCATTAATTGAGTTCTGTTGACTAAATGTGAGTGAAAACCCAAACCAGGTAGTTCATTGCTTTTGTCAGTTCAAATACTGTTAAATGTTAGGAAGGCATCTTCTGCAGTATGTGGCACTGAAATTCTGTTCTTCTTTCCTAAATCTCAGGAGGTGGTTGGTGGTATCAATTTTTTTTTTTTAATATCGTGACATAAAAGTGGTTTTATAATGACAACAGTGTTTCAACAAAAGTTGTGTTTTGCGTGCACTGGTGTGATGAGGTAGCTGAAAATTTGTCTGTGCTTACTGGTTTTGATGCAATGTAAACCTCAGAGTTTCTGTGAGGACATCTGCAAAAGCAATTAAAAAAACAGCAATAAAAAGCAAAATGAACAATGTGCATTTGAATAGTGCTGCGTGAAAGAGTGAGTTGAACTTGTTGCCTGTCACCTTGAAATTTGATGAAATGTGTAACACAAGGATTAATTCAATTTTACTTTAATGTGATTTCTCTTACACTTAATAATTTTAGGAATGTTCCTGTGTGTTAAAGCAAATCATGGATTCTTATCCCAGGTAGAGCTCATAGGGTGGACAAAAGGGATGAACTAGTAAAACAGGCATATTTAAGGTACAATTCATTGGTATAATAAACATCAAATATATTTGACATATCTGACTCTTAGAACAAAGTCAACCTAAAAAGCCAAAATCAGTGTATCTTAAAAAAAAAATTCAACTTTGTTACTAATCTGTACACTTGACAACATAGTATGTTTCCTTCAGAAGACTCCCCTTCTGCATTTTGTTTACTTGTCTTTGGAACTGACCTGAGGCTAAACCCATTGCCTTAATAGGGGACTTTTTTTTGTCCATAAGTTTACGCCTCCCTGTTTAGTTTCAGATTTGCTGCTTCTGTTAATAATTAAAATCTCTTGCACAATCTAAGGGAAGATTACATGAGCTTCTGAAAAGTTACGTGAATGGGTTGTAGTTTATCATCAATAAATCATCAATAGTGGTGCTATCTGTAGAGGCTGCTGTCAGATCTACAGAATAGCTGGAGAAAGGGGATTTTTCTCCTCATTTTACAGCTCTCCATAAGCTCTGTTTGTAACAACGAATACACATTCCAAGTGAGACTATGTTTATATTGCAGTGGGATTGTATCTTTAGATAGCTTTAAAGCTAAAAGGTTAAGATTTATTCTTAGTATAGTGGTTAAACAACCTGCTTGCACATACCACTCATGGGGAGCAAATTCTGAAGTACAACTATGCTTCTCTTACCTTCTGTGAATTAATTCTCAACACTTGTACCTGCATAGCGCTTGTATCTTCAAAGCAAGATCTTTGCAACTGAGTGTGAGTTTGGCAGACATAGATCTGGGATTTAATACCCCATAAATCAAAGCAACTTACAAATACCAAGAACAGTGTGGAGGTGCTCAACATAAGGGTTCATTTTCAAATGGAAGAAGGTTTGTTAATCTCTGGTTACCGTTGGCTGGATTTTCAATTATATCTGCTTAGCCACAACTTGAGCAATTTTGCAGAAATACTAGCAGTCTGTATCATTACTTGAATTTGAATGTAGAAGTTTCAGTTTTTCTCTGTCTCATCCATAGTGTTCTGAGCAGTGTCTTGTTAGTGCCCTTGAAACAGAGCACTAGTATCATGTTTGAATGGTCTTCCTTCTGTATTTGCTGGTTGCATTGCAAATGTGCGCCAAAATCTCTTTTAGGTTGGTGCTTTAGCAAATAGATTAAAAAAAAAAAATGCTTTCCAAAAAAAAGCTTGTTATGTGATTTTTTTCAAAGGCACAGGAAGTTCAAATGAGAAATAGAAGAAATGAAAAAGTAAGGATACAGAATTGATGAAGAAAGGATCACGTGCCCATGTTGCTTCAGGTTGAGTTTCATGATATGGAGGGAATGCATTGGTTATGAGCCTGATTTAAGGACCTAGGCTTCCTCTTCTGCTTACAGACTCATTGCAGAAATGCAAATGTTTATGAGGTCTCTCTGTAGAAGGGGTTGCTAAATGGTGTCAGTCTAAACCAAAGATCCTCAGTTTTTAAAACCACATTTTGTTAACTTGAGTAAAGAGGTGGGAATGAATGAAATGTTGGGGAGATCTAGCCAACTTAGAGTGGAGATGTCTTTGACTTGACAGTGGACATAATTTGAAAGGAGAGTTGATGATTGGATATAGAGCAAAAAGCCTTTTCACTGGTATGATGAGTATGCATGGTTATAGGGTGCCCATGAAGGTTGTTTCATCTGCATCTGTGGAGGTTTTCAATACAGGGCTGGATAAAGCCTTGAGCAACCTAGTCTGCCCTTGTATTTGACTCTGGTTTTGGTAGTAGGTTGGACTAGAGACTTCCTGATGTCCATTCTGAATTATTCTACGAATGCCTGGATTGCGCTTCCATTTGTTTCATTGTATAGTGATTCCCAGTCACTGAGGTTCTAAAAGGGGAAAGTGAGAAAAACTGACTATTAGAGTCTGCATTAACCAAATGAGGGTGAGTTCTACATCATTGCTTTAGCTTTTTGCTTTTACCTACAAATGGATATATATAAAATACATATTTCCTTCAAATGTGAAGCTATTTGATTGCCTCACACACCACAGCATATTCTGTTATCCTAGTATGTTTATTGAGGGGTACCTGTGCATCTAAAGTCTTTTTTTTTTCATTATAATTCAGTTCGAATAAGGAGAAAATCAAGACGGCGCTCACAGTGGGGCAAAGGCATTATTAAGAAGAGGAAAGTCAATAATTTAAAGAAAGATGAAGATGATGCTAAGTTTGCTGATGATGAAAATCATGGAGAGGATAGTAAATTGCTGGAAAATGGAGAGCTAGAGATCAGCGCTGACTGCATTGAGGAGAATGGGGAGGAAATAGGAGATCTCTCTATCACAAACGATGAATCCTCTTGTGATATTATGGATATTGATGCAGAGCAGAGGCTTAACAATGGGACATCAGGAAAGGAAAACAATTTTGCATCCACAGAAGAAGAGAGCTCAAATGAATCTCTCTTAATAACTGACAGTGTTACCCTGAGTGCTGAAAAGGAATTAAGGAAGGACTCTACATCGAAAGGGGACTGTGTGAATGGGGAAACATCTGTACACAGATCAGAAGGTATACCTCTTCCAGCATGTCATAATGGTAAAATGGAATCAGTTGATACTGTTTCACCCTGTGACAACAATGATAGGTCTATTAACAAACAAAAATCTTTGTCTGAAGATCAGCCAAAGGAGCAAACGGAAGTTTCCAGTGCAAATCAAGGAGCTGATCTAGTGAAAGCTGAATTACCACACTGCAGCAATAATGACAGAACACTACAGAGCACAGACACTGAAACTAAGGATGCTGAAACAGATAAAGAAGGTATAGCTTGTTTTCAGTGTTTCTGTTCTTATCTTGTTGTCCAAGATAATGTGTATATTTTTAATTGTAGTATTTTATGCTATTATTGTATGATAACATTTTATGAACTACTGTCTATTTGAAACTTTTGTTATGCTTACATTTAATTACACATCATAAATCCATGCTTTACTTGCTGTAATGTTATCTTTTGCAAGTAAGTACATCTCCATGCTTAGACTGTAGTGTTTATTTTTGTAGTCTTTTAAGAAATATTGTTAATACTGAGATAATATTTAAACAATTAATTAAAGATTTAAAAGCTATTACCAATGCATGTAAATATATATGTTTTAGTCTGTGTTTTATATTTTTATCTATATATGTTTTGACTTTTTTTATTAGATTTATAATTAAAGTATCTTTGACATTTGCTGGAAAAATATAGGAATACAGAATGCTCTCTTTTAAAAACTCTTGCTCATAGAAAAAGTTAAAGCAGTTTAACTCATGGCAAAAGGCCAGATAAACTGTTGTTTATCTGTTGGAGAATGTATCTGGTATTGGAGTTACAGTCAACACAGTTAACAGTGCAGCAAAAAGATAAGAAAAGGAGAAGGGAAATCCTGGTGTTGCATGAAAGAAGAGTCCACGTCCTTTGAAGACAAGAGATATCGTTTCCTCCGGGAAGAGAAATAAAAGCCTTATGCATGATTGCCTTTTTAATTAGCTTTTCAGAATTGTCTGAAAGGATGAAATCTTTACTTCAAAAGTTAGTGCTGAGATTTACAAAGTAAATAAGCTTTAATGAGAGATCTGAATTATGAGACTATCGCTACATACATGTTGGCTGTGTTTGTACATACACATTTTCTCTAAGTGTAAGGAGAAAAGTAGAGGAAAGATCTTGAGAATAGCAGGAGTATCATGTATGGTAAAAGCCTTAATATTTCTGAATTTAGTAGTTGAATTTTGTTTACATTACAGATGGGAAAAGTAACAGGGGGGTCCTCAAAAAAAAGGCATTTTAAATAGTTGAGGAGAAAAACAATGGATGAGTGAAGGGAGAGAATCAGGAGATAAAAAAAACTTTGTTTTCCACAACAGGATGGGACAACTTTAATGCAGAGGTGAAAAAATTTGTCACAAAAGCATGAAGTTTCAGCAGCAGAGCTGATGTTAGAATTAGTGTGGTGATAAAGACATAGGACGCTTTGGAGAGAAAAATAAGGATTTGATTTACTTAAGCTAATGCTCAAAATCTTTCTGCTTAATATCTGAACTTCCCTTAAAAGCTGTGTAATTTGATGTTGCTAAGTAGAAATAATACAATGAGAAAATGCCTTCAGTGACATTCAGTTTTCTGTTGGAACCAGTTTCATGTGTGTTTTCTGAACTGTGGTTTTGTACAACTGTAAACATTCAGAATTCTGCGAAGCTGATGAATAATGTGCGCTGCCACAATCGCTCTTGCTTGGTTTAAAAAAAAAAAAACAAAAACAAAACAACAACAAACCAAACAAGTAAAGTCAAACCAAAGTGAAGAAACAGGTTGTTCATTTTGATAGACTGACAGTGCTGATAATTGTTTTTCAAATTACAGGTATGTACAAAAGCAAGAAAACACGAAAGGTTGTTTTGGAACAGTCAAAGGCCACAGGTTTGGAACAGGTCTCCGAGGAACCATCAGATCCCTTACCCTCTGTAGTTGTTGACCATGACAGACTAAAGGTAATGGAACCAAAAAATCAGTTGAACTATTAACAGACTCCATGCAAAAAACTTCCTTTCTCTCTTCTGAAGCAACATTCCCTTTATTTTTTACCACAAATGAGTATTACAGCAGCAGTAACTTCTGAAGATGGTATGCTGGTCAGTGGGTTTTTTTTTGGATGAAAAGTTAACAAAACTACTGAATCCTTACTGTCCCATCATTACTGCCATTAAAACCAGTAATAGCCCAGCAGTCCACTATTTTAATTGCCATTTTTGCAGGTACTCGTGTTAATTGGACATGCCAGTTACTGAGGAACTGCTGGGTGCCTAGTAATTAGGGGTTAACATCTTTTACCTTCCCATGTACATATACTTAGTCGAAAGAACTGTTAGTAGGTTGGAAAGCAAATTGGAATTTGTGCTGATGTTTTGGCATTATAGACTGAACCCCTGCTAGTTAATTTTCTTTCAGTTTTGTCTCTTTTTAAGCAAAGTTGCAACAAAATTTGCTGTCCTCTGTTGTAGGCTCCTCTCCCACCCCCCTTCTTTTATTGTACTGTTTTTCAACATTTGTAGAATTCCAAATGTATTACTACTTACAATTTAATGCCAATGCAAGTTCTTAAAAATGTCTCCTTTAGCTATCAAAGCAGTTTTTATAGTTTGCTTTGTCATACTTATTGACCAAGACAAAATAGGATAAATTATTGTTCAAATAGAACAAGCATTGCCCCAGATACACAGATTATAAAATTGAAGACAAGAAAAAGAAGTGTGGGTATAAGCAGAGAAGTGAAAAGAGACATTAAGTCCTTTTGCATCTACATGGAAGCAGTGGCCTTACTGGTATCCATGTGTGATCCATTTTATTTTCATGTGTCACTCCAAAACAGGGCTTCAGAAGGAGATTTCATTTCTGATTTGTCCTTAAAAAAATTGAAGTGATTATAAAACCCCTTTTAACATCCCCTTTCATTGTTCCAACAGAAACTTCTTGATTTGGTGGTTAAGAAAAGTGACAACCTGACTGTTGACCAGCTTGAGAGATTGTATTCACTCCTCAGTCAGTGCATCTACAGACACCGTAGAGACTATGACAAATCACAACTTGTAGAGGTGATATTATACAGTTTCTTTTATTCTTTATCTGAATTTTTGAGGCATTTTTTTTAAGAACTAAGTTCATCTCTCAATTCACTGTTGTACTAGCAGGCAAAAGCCTTAAATAAACTGAGGAAAGTATCTAAAAACAGAATAAACTTTAGTGTAGAAATTACTTAAAAACCAGAGATGGTTTCTAATAATACTTTTCTCAGAAAAGGATTAAGAATTTAGCCTATAAGAAGGAAGGAAAAAGAGGAGAGAATACAGCAGCATGGAAAAGCACATGCTAGCAGAGTGAAAGTGGAGTCAAAACAGTTACCACATTTGTGATATGAATAACAGTGGATGTAAAGTGAGTACTTTATAGGCACACTGATCCAGCGTTGCTGCAGTTGCTTTTACTTGCAGTTGTGTAGCTAGGCCCCCCAAAATTACATACCTTTACTTCATGCAGTTAGCTGATTGTAACTTTCATACAAGACCTTAAAAGTTTGCAAACTTTATCTAGTTTGGTAAGTCCAGCGCAGTGTGGTTTAAGCCAGTTGTATGCTTTGCTGTCATCCTTTGCCTCTAGGATGCCCAGGCCTCCTGACTGCATCAAGAGTAAGTTGATCATTTCACCATTAGCGTAGGCTGATCATAACTCTGGACGTGCGTTCCCTTCAACATCATTGTTCTAGCTGTAGAGGGGTTTGGATCAGCTTGCTGAGTCAACTAATAACCAACCCTGTTGAGAAAAGGACAACAAATGCTAGTTTCCAGTTGGATTACTGAACACTAAATATTTTTCTCCATGAATACAGCAAAACCTGGAAAAGCTTTAGCATGGGATATTGCAGAGTTACTGCAAAATGCTTTTCAAGCCATTTTCATGCTATTCCTCTCACCATCTTGCCACCTAAAAATATGTTGAAAGTCTGTGCCAAATATTAGGTAGATTAAAAAGACATTTATCCAGCAGGAATATGTGGAGACTGATCTTTACTTTGATTTTCCAAACTGTGCAGATATGTGTGTACAGCAGAGTCACCAATAGCATAAGTGTGCAGGATGACTTGGATTCATGCAGTGTGCCATTGCAATGCTTGCTTAGTACATATTGAGTATGTTAATTATATAAGTGACCCTAATACACTTCGATTTTCTCATGGACTGTCATAGTAGAGTGCTTTTCTGCATTAGTACTTTAATTAGTTTCCTCTTTTAGCATATTTTGCTAGCAGACAGGAGCTAATAAACAGAAATTTCTATTTTGCTATTAATTATTTGTTCAGATATTTAAAAAAAATAGCCCAGTAAATATGATTATGCAATGTAACTCTTTTTCTTTCTCTGTATATTAATATATAATTGATGCCCTGTGTCTCTTGCAGGAGATGGAAAGAACAGTTCATGTGTTTGAAACATTCCTGTGAACTCAACAAGATGGGTGGGTTTATCCTCTCAAACTGCTCACGGGAGAGCAGTCCTCTGAGCCATTCAGTTTTCATTTGCACCAAGTATGTGCGGAGCCTTGGTCTTAAAGTGCTCTCTTGTTTTTCTTTCTGTTGAATTTGGTGCTATTGTCTCAGGTACCTGAAACCAACCAGCCTACAAGAACCAAACGGAACTTCATATAGTTGTATCTGATATAAATAAAGAATACAATACTACAGCTTGGAGATTTTTGGTGCTACAGAAACTGTTTTCATTTCTGCTCTTTTTCACTCTACATGCATTATCTTTGGGGAAACTTCAGGCAAAGTGGAGACCAACACATAGCAAAAGGAGTGGAAAGAGCAGATCTAAGTTGAATATTTTTAAACAGGCAACCTTTCTTTTTTTTTTTCCAGTTTTTCTCTTCTCTGGGGAATGGACAAAAAAATCTGTTCTAAAGAAGGCAATGATGCATTGTGGTAGGAATCTTGAGTAACTGGATGTACAGTAATTTGAAGATGAGGCTCTCTAGAACTGCCTTTAATGTGCCTTTTAGTCAATTGAGAAAGATAAGGCTGATCAATTAGTTTAGATTATAGCAAGTGGCAATGTTAGAAAGCTGTCTTCAGAATGAAGATCTCCAAAAGGATGATTTGTATTCTCTTCATTGGATGGCAACCAGTATTATGGTTCTATAATGCCTTTCTTGCTCTACAGAACTAAACTAAGACACACTGAAAAAGCCACATACTTTACCAAAATGGTGGAATTCCTTTTTTCCTTGGTATATATTTGTTTTAGAAACAAGTTACACAGTGAAACTCTTCTCTGTTGCTAAAAATTAAGCATTTTCCCACCATCCCCCTGTTTTCCATTTTGAGTTCTTTAAGAAAAACAACTGTCACATTGATAGGTTTCTTTTTGAAGTTCCATGTTTGTACTATAGATTGGACTGCAGTGCAGGTAAGAAGATGCTGTAGTCTGTCAACGTCCTGGAGCCCAAGCTCACATGAAAATAAAACTTAAACTAGGCTTCACAATTTGGTCCATGCAAAGCATTGTTAATGTTGGAGGTTTGGAGGACAGCCTTTTGAATTGATCTTCGGACCAAAGTTCTCTGAATTGTCGGGGTCTGAATTGTGTCGTTCAAAACCCCTCTCTTCTGGCAACTGGAGAGAACAGTCTAGGCAGTTTCAAGAAAAACATTTTTTATCACAAGCTCAGTCTTAAAACATTACCTGGGCTGATTTATTTCAAAGCTGTGTGGAAAGTGTTTTAGAGAAGTTGGCTCGTGTTGCCATTGTTAACCATTCATTGTGACTGTCCCTTACGTAGCTGCAGAAGTGTCTTTCCGGAAATATGCAACACAGTGTGATTAGTTTGTAATTAGACAAAACAGACTACTGCAGAGATACTGAGCTACCTCAGCTTTTTGTATTTTAGTTACCAACAGTGTTTATGGAGGACTGTAATCACTCTGCTCCCATTTACAAGCTGAAGCTAAGGTATTTGTCTCCACCTCTATGGCTAGTGTTGGTATAGCACTGCAGAGAAGCAAAACATGGGCCTTGGGCTACTGCCGTAATCCAGAGTGCTTTGTCCATTCTGGTTAAGCGTAATTCTTAGATCTTTTTCTCCCCAGAATGCCACTGTTTGTCTTTATAGCTAATGGCAGAGAAAGGTTTTAAGCATTCATGTACGTCTAGTTACATCTTCTAAATGCGACCCATGCAGAAACACTGTATTTTTTAGGTGGGAAAGTGCGATTAAAAACAACAAAACCAAGCAGAAAACACATTTTAAATGAGATTCTTTGATCTCAGATTTGATTATGGGATTTTTTTCCATGTTTCATTTAGTATTTATTAGCATCATACCTGTTCAAGATATTTTTGTGTCTGGTACATTAACAGCATTTTGTATTTTGATGGGAATTGTTACAAACTTTAAGATTTGATTAAATAAAATGTAGCAGATTTTTTGTAGCAAGTTTCTGATAAAAGGGGTTTTTGCAAGTCTCAGGTTCTTGCTGCAGAATTTTTTAAAAATATTTATTCCAGTTTCACTTACTCAGAGAAGTTTTTGTTCAAGTAACAGCAGCACTTGTGGAAGATAAAACCACATACGTTTTTAAGATGATAAATTTATATGAATTTAAAAAGTTGCAATTTTTTGTCACCAGTGAGTGTGAAAAGCAAGTTTAAGGCTAATGCCTAACATTAAAAATGGTTCTAAAAGGTCAGGTTTCTAAAGGAAAATTTTTACTGTCAGTTGTTGATTGGGAAAAAATTGTAAAGAGGCAACTTTACTAATGGAGGAGCTGCCATGTTGTTTTAGAGAAAAGTAGCTGATATCAGATGTTCTAGTGGACAGCTTACCTAAAATGATATGCTCGCCTTCTTAGCCCAAATAACCACACTTCAGTTCTTGTTTTCCTTTACAGATGTCTGGTGGTTATAGAGTTAAAACAGCTGTTAATCTATCCATGTGGTCTAAACTTGTTTACTCTTTGTATGTTTTTAATTTTTGGTGCCACATAGCACTGGCAAGAGTTTGTACAAATTGACCTCTCTTCCTTGTTTCTTGTTGTGAAAATTGCAAATAAACTCCTGTGTGAGTCCTTGTGCTGGGGTCAGTGAAATGTGGCCAGCCAGAAGGAAGGAGGCTTCCCTGGAGGGCTGACGGGGCTGTCTTGGAGATAATAGAGTTGCTCTTGGGTGAAGTTGATGGCTATGGAGTTAATTGTATTTGCAAGCTTGAATCTCACCTGTGATTAATTTTTTTTTTGTTTCGTGTCCTCTGTATTGTTACTTGATTTTCTCATATGCCAATGTATTTATAGGATTACTGTTTTTTTTTTGTAATATCTTGTCTTCCTTTTTTTGTTTGTTGATTTTACTTTTCCATTACAATGATGAGTCAGCTCTGGTTTTACCTTTACCTGAAGGCATGTCCTGCAGCTGATAGTCATTTATTTTGTTTTTATTTTCTTTTGTAATCACAACATAAGCTTGAATTTGGGCTTGTACTTGCATCTTTTGTATCTTGTACATTGGGTTATTTAGACATTGGGGAGTCCTGTTTGGTTTCATTAACATGTGTCTACTTTGTGGATTAAGTAGACTTCCATCATCAACTGTGGTATATTTTGGATTCTATAGTTTATTCAGAACTGTGTTTAAATTGATGTTTTGCATTTTGACTTCATTTTACGTTAGTTTGAAGTAAGTTATTTAAGTTTTTTTTTTTTTTAACTTCTGGAAATTTTGAACATTTTACTGTAATTTGTAATATAACTGCTGTGAAATACTTGAATAAAGATGACAAGAAAACACAGCTTTGGCTTCTTCAAAAATCTGTTTAAAAGAAATGCTGCCTCCTAGCCAGTATCAGTCTTTTTCTCATCAGAACTTCATGATTTCGAGGTTCAGATACTTTACTCTGGGATCTTGCTGTTCAGTTTAGAGTGGTTTAATCCATAACTTTTGCTTTCAGTATTTGTCCATTAAAGAAAAAGCTTCTATTATTAATTTTGACTGAAGAAGTGAAATTAGCATTGCACGTTGGCAAGTGAATAATGCTAATTGTTATGACTTTACGTTCTATGTTCAGTTGCAGATTACCACCCAGGACTGCTTATAGTATGTCAGCATCCAACCAATAGAGTTTCTCATTAGATGTGTTTTAAGGAAGCGTTCTCTTTACTTGCTATTTATCAAAGTGGTTCTACTTTCTGACAGGTTTTGATTTTTTTTTTAAGATGAGCTTCTAATGTTTCTCGAAGTTCCTTTAGTTCTCCTCCCTCCCCCAAATAGGAGGGTGCATAGGAGAGTAAGAAGCTGCTGGAGATCATGGAAGTGAAGAGTCAACTCACATCTTACTCATTAGCAATTTAGCTGTAGCTAACAAACTGCATGTGATTTGTATATAATGTGGAACAGAGTAGGAGAAACTGCCCTAAAGATCTGTTACAGCCTGTCTTGAGGTATGGAACATAAACCAGACCTGCTCGTTTTCCTCTTTTCCTTTCTGTGTACCGTCAGGCTCCTGGGCAAAAGGCTATTTGAGGAAGAGGATAGTAGTAACTTAATTCATGACTGATTCTACTTTTATACGCAGATTTGCAATCACAATTAGATATTAAATACACTATTATATAAATACAAAAGTGAAGTTGATCCATGACAGCCTGGACTAATTTGTATCAGTATGGTCAGATGTGGTGTTTGTGGCTGAACAGCCTTGCAGTTACCAGCACCATGATTTGACACCATCCAAGGGGTTTGCGCTCTGTGAATGAGGAGCATAGGATATGAGGTCTTGGATGTCTGTTTCTGTCTTGCAGGCATGGTGGTGGACATGGTAACAAAGAGGATAGTTCCAAGCCTGATTTCTGACAGTGACTGTAAAAATAATCAGTCATAAGAGGCGAAACTGTGCTTTATTTGGGCATTGACAAAAGGATTTGTGTAAAAATACTCAGTGAACTTGGAGTGGTGCTTCAAAAGCAGGAATTAATGAGGAATAGTTGGGTCGCATTCCATGTTGCTAATAAAGCCTTAGTGTAAGCTTGTGTTACGCTCATATTTGTCAAGTGTTCAGTGGTTAACACTGCTTCCTTCTGCTGTTGGTTTCTGCCTTGAGCGTAGCTTTGAAATGCTATTTCCCATATTTCCTTAAATTTTCAGTGCTGCAGATCCTGTGTTTCCTCCTTTAAGCTCCTCAGGTAATTTATTAAAATAAATTAAAAATGAGATCCCATTGTTGTGTAACTTGGGTAGGATTTGGACTTGTAATGTATGGTGTTTTAAGCTAGGACTACATGTAAATAAATTCTGCAAGCTAAATCAGTGAACTTAGGAACTGATTAATGAAGCAAAACACTTCATTTTTTTTTTCTCTCCCTTTTATGCGTCACTTGTGGTCATGTAACTATTATGTAAAAATGAGTGATTATTATAAACTTTTAACACTAATTAATTCAGCTTCATCACATTTCTAGGTATGTGTTTTTTTTTTTTTTACAGTGTGAACATTTGCATAGGGAGTCTCTTTCAGTTGAACTGACTGCCAGAAAATGGCTGTGACTACTACTTAATTAGATTTATTTCAGGAATGCATTTGATTTATACTACGTTGAGCCTTACTTTAATAGTAGGGAAAATCCTTTTTCCTTCAAAAATATTATAAGCTAAAATTTAAAATGGTTTTACCACTTTTAGTGGAATGTTAGCGTAAACCAGGCCACTAAGATTTACTGATACATGGATGCTGATCTGGAATAAAGCTGCTTTTAGGTGCAAAAGGTAGTCTGGAGTTAAGCTGTGTTAGAAGGCTCCTCACATTCAACTACAAGAGTTGGGCAGGTTGAGAGCAGAGGAAGTTGTTCAGTCTCTGCATTTGGGGTGTCAGTGCTGGGACATCAGTTAAGATGT
>JASSUY010000317.1:0-24929 GCA_032466535.1 Forpus xanthops | reverse complement strand
TCCCTCCCCAGCATCCCTATAGGCCCCCTTCAGGTACTGGAAAGCTGCTATGAGGTCTCCACGCAGCCTTCTCTTCTTCAAACTGAACAGCCCCAGCTTTCTCAGCCTCCACTCATATGGGAGGTGCTCCAGTCCCCTGATCATACCCGTGGCCCTCCTCTGCGCTTATTCCAACATTTCCATGTCCTTTTTATGTTGAGGACACCAGAATTGCACACAATACTCCAAGTGAGGTCTCAGAAGAGCAGAGGGGCAGGATCAACTCCCTTGACCTGCCGGTCACGCTCCTTTTGATGCAGCCCAGGATACTGTTGGCTTTCTGGCTTGCAAGAGCACACTACCGGCTCTTGCTGCCACTAACCACCTCTCCCAGAGCTCTGTATTCCTTCTTTATGTTCTCCAGGCTACAGATATCTATATCAGTATCACCCACATGGATCACTAGAAGTGGGTAATAGTGGGACCGACTAGAGCAGGCAGCCTCTCTGCAACATCATATTTCACAATATATGTGAAACAACTTTTACCATATAATCTTGTTGATTGCCAGTTATCAAAACAGTGTAATCTTCCTTTAAATCATGAAATCTGAATGCCATTGCTGAAATCTTCACAATTTTAGATTTCTTTTCATAACCTGTTCATGCTGACTTCTGCTAGCCATGCTTCTCTGTGGAAAATCTAGCTGCTTTTCTCCCTGGATTGATGCAGCCCCTAATAAAATTTCATCACCATGCAGCCAAATTAACCTTACAGGCTAAAGATGATAGGTGTGACGGATACTTTGATTTCTGAATATTTGAAAACCTGAAGCATTCTTTGTTGGTTTGCAAAGCAGAGCTGCTTTAAAAACGAGAACAAAAGGATTTTAATTGCAGCCTGTCCTTGGAAACTTCTGAGACTCCACTTCTGGAATGCCACAGAGTTCTTGCCTTTCTTTAATTGAAACTATTTGTTATTACGTGATAGTATTTATTTGGACATCTCTTTCAGTAAAAGAGTCCCAGCAAGACTGTACTAGCTTCTGGACAGTAAAATAGGTCTTAGCCCTGAAAAACCTAAGATATAAGAAGTCTGGAAAGCAATAGAAAAGACAGAGTGTAGAGCAAAACAAGTCCCTACAGTTTACTGTCAATGCACAAGTTGCAAGAATCCCCATTTCAGTACTGCTCTTGTGACAATTTCTGAGTACATTGTAAGTGTTGTTTTAAACTGGTGTTTAGAAGGAAAGTCCCCAGAGCTGGGGCAAGTCATTTTCTCTGTGATACCTGTGAGAAAAGTGATAGACAACCACAGCAGCTCTCCTGCTCTCTACTTGCTGCAGTGCTTGTTATGGCCAGATGCAACATTGGAGAATTTACAGCTGCCTGACCATGCTAAGCCTTTTACCTCATCAGGAACAGAGATGGTTCATACAGTAATGTGTATTGATCCATGTCCCAAGCTTAGTTTATGTCTTGCATTTCTCTGCTGAACTATAGCAAGGGGAAGATAGACCATTACAGCCCAGTCTCCTATGTGCAGATACAGCTGCTAAATGAGTGATGACAAGCCTTTAATGCTGAATGGATGTAGGCATGCATAGGATGATGACTCAGATGTAGTAACTGTCCATAACATGGTGGATGTGCATTCCCCATGAATCTAAAGCAAAATGAGTTGACTTGAAAATCAATACAAGATCTTAAGAGCACTCATTTGATTGTTTGCAGTGACTCAGCTGACCTGACTATGCTGCTAAATGACAGGATCCTGTGAATATGTCTTGGGCAATAGTGAACTGCTGAAGAGACATTCCCTGGACTGAGAGGTGCAAAAGCAGCTGGTAGCATAAAGGAAGTGTTGCCTCCTGTCTTGGTTGCACAAGTTATCACATATAAGTCCTGAAGAGCACTAGGAAGACAGCTGGTTCTCTAAACAGATCAGGGAGGCAGACTCTGAGACTTTACATAAGACTTCCACTTCACCCCCCAAAAAATTTCAACTGTGCCCCTGTAATTGAACAGGGAAAGCTTTTTGCACTCAGCTGGTGGGAAAGTGTAAATTTAGAGGATTTGAAATGCATATATAGGCTCCTTGCTTTTTAAAAATCACTAAATTCTAAAATTTTGTTCCAGCTACTAAATGTCGGTAATCATCACTGCTTTTCTTCCTTCCTCAACAAGAGAGGACATAGATGGCCAAACTTGGCTATGTAGAGAGGGAAGTGGCGGTTGACCTGAGCCAAGAACCTGTGCAAGAGGTTCAACTTTCTCACCAGTTAAATGATGAAGGGAAGGGGAGCCTATATCCTGCTGTTGTGACCAACAAACGTCAGAGGAGGGTTAATAACACAGAGCAGAGTCTATCCTTGCTGAGTCTGTATGTTCAGGAATGGGCTGCTACTGCCCTGGTGCACAGAAGCTGCAGCAACAGTTTCAGCTTAGAATTTTAAGCTGAGTTTAATATGTACCTAGTATCTGGGTGCCCACAGACACACTGGGGGGGGGGTATGATATGTCAACACTGCAGGTGTTCCTCCGGAGTGCAATCACTGAAATTCTTCTGGAGATCAGTTTGATGGAGTATGTGATGGTGTTATTTCCCTCTTAACTTTCAAAATATACAAATTCTTTGTGACTTTTCCATCTGCTACCCAAGAGATACAGTCTAAAGTAGTTATGCTGTGATGATGATTGTTTTTTTTTTTTTAATTTTGGTCCTCATTTGGGCTATGGGAAATACCTAAATGCATCCAAATTGGGCTTGAGGCTTCCTTTTTGCTTCCACTGCCTCCCTGTAATAATACTAGAGAGATCCAACTTTAGCTGCATTGGAAGTTGGTATTTTTCTTAATGCTGGCAAGTATATTTTATGAGGTATCTTATGGAACTGATGCAAGAAAATAAATAATAACAATATAATAAAAAAACCCTGTTATCTAAGCTGAAAGTATAGCAAGGATAAATCAGTAAAAGATGCAGTTTGCTTATGATACAGTAATTTTATGAGCAATAATTTTTCAGATGAACTGAAGCTATCATCATTATCAACTAATAACGTTAACAATTACTTATCTAACTTGTTACTGTCTATGTTATTTCTGGAGTGTGAAAGAATTTTAAATTGTCTGTAAGGAACTGATGCCGCCTAAAGGACATTAGAATAAATGAACCACAGCATTTTAAGTGTTATCCTTTCAGAAAAAGAGAAACAAACATCCCTCAAGAAATGCAAAAGGGTGTATGTACTCTGTCGATTCTGGAGTGTCTCTGCCATTCTCAGCGACTCACATCAAATCTTCAGAAGGGCTAGATCAGATTTTCTTCTTGCGCCAAACAACCATGAGTAATACCAAAGGGCTTACGGCCCTGGGGCTAGGTGAGCTCCACTGCAAAAGGGTTCAGAGAAAGTACAGCAATATCCAAAGAGGTGTGAAAATAATAGAATTTTCTGCATTCATTGCTTAAGGAAAATGAGCCAAAAGATATCATTTAAACTTGTAACAAGAATTTGGTTCTAATTGTAGAGAAAGTAAAATACTTTTCCTTGCTTTTTCTTTTTTTTTTCTTAATTTTGCTTAGCAACTTTCTAAAATTTAAAAAAACAAGCAAACAAGAATAGAACCCAAAAAACCCGCTACCACCACCAAAATAAAATATCAAATGATGTTGAGCATCCATTTAAGGAGAATTAAATTTTTGGAAGCAGAATTAGATATCAAAACAGAGCTGAATGATTTAGAATAAAAAAATTAATTTAAAAATGTTACCACTAATCACCTGGATCTTCCTCAAAGCCACTCCCATTGTCCTACATGCAGTGATAGGGACTCAAATGGTTGCACATTTTTATTCAATATAAATCATGGTGAATTTGCAATTTGCTGAGGCAGTCAAACAAACAGGGAAAAGCAAATCTTTTCCTTCTGATCACCTCTCATTCCCCTTAGCTAGGGCAGGGATGGTATCAATTATTCAGAGAGCAAGATAAATCAGTCGCTGCAAGACACTTGGCACTCATGGCCATCTGGCAAGTTTTCTAAAGGGCTGTTACTTCAGCTGGAGATTTGTCAACCTGCTCATTGCTCTGCCTCTACTTTCTAAGAGGAAGTTGTCATCGATGATAATGTATATTTAAAAAAATATACATAATGTAATTTTAAGTGGCATATTCTTAAATCAACAAAAAAAAAACGTTATATAACAGGAACTTCTGATTTGGAAGCAACCATATTTGAAATGTCAAAACTATATGTATGCTGAAAATTTGCATTTCCACTAACCTCTTGGTTTTTTTAACCCAAAATCAGATGGCCTTGCCCTGCTTTTCCTATAACTTAGTTCTGACAAATGTATATGATTGCAAGTATAGTACTACTGCTGCAAAGAGGCAAAGTTTTGAGCATAAAATACATGGATAATTTCCAGAGAGAGGAAAAGCTAACTTCATCCTCAAGAGCACAGAGAGGCTGAGCATGGAGGTGCCCTGGGGCTTTGTGGCAGGGATGGGAATAATGCCTGCAAGAAACTTTTGGGAGTATGTGCCAACTGTCTAGTATTTTTTTAGAGAAGAGAGGGTGGTCATGAAGGACACAGTCAGAAACAGTCCTGAAGTCACAGGCAGTGACAGTAACTGAACTTCTCACTGAACTGCTTGCCAGGGCATTTTGGTTGCAACTTAAAGAATCCTTGGCACTGACTAGGAGTATTAAGGAAGATGTTGTGCATCATGAAAGAAAAGCAGAATGAAACCAGCTCATCCCTCAGTGCTTCCCTCCTCCTCTCCCTGTAGCTGCAAACTTAAAAATGGAAGTTGCATGATAGGGTGAATCCATTGCAGTTCATTCCACCACACTGAATGGCTTCACTGCATGGTTGTGACTGCAAGACAAGCTGGTTCCAGGTTTTAAATGCAGGATGATTGATTCATTTCTCAGTGGATCTTTCAAAACTCTGAAAGCCAAGTGATTTGTTCTCACTTGTGAATGAGAATAGTAGCCTCTTCTGCAACATTACTCATCGATTGATCTCTGAGTGCTTTGTAACAGAGGTCAGCATTAGCTCTTTTTGACAGATGGGGAAGGAGGAATGGTTTTCCCAGAGGCACTTTTCAGAGTAGTGATAGGGCAGGGAGCTGAAATGCTCCCTGAAATGTTCCCATGTTCCTATCAGTAGTCACACACCACCCAGCGCCCTGCTACTTATGTTTCCTAAAAATTATGTCCTTGAGATGGGGTCTGCATATTCCCAGGCATCATCTCCCTGTGCATTTGCATGCCTCCAGATTTGCTAGCTGGCCCTGTGCTGCGCAGGTGTGAGTGCACATGTGATTTCTGGTTCACAGGTTTTGACTCCAGAAGTTCCAAGACGAACCCTACAAAGGTTTGACCAATCTGTGATGTTCTGAAACACAAATGGCAGGCTTAAAGAAGTGATATTCCATTGACATATTACTTTCTCAGTCCATTTCTGATCTCTGTTTAGTTAGGGAAACATACTGAAAGGTTTTGAAGTGAACCTACCCATTTAAAGCTTATGAAATGTTAGTTCCAAATAAGATTAATTACTATGCCTAAACATGTTAAATAATTAAAAAAAAACCCCTGTTTCATATGGACAAAAACCACTTTAGGATAAATTAAGTAGTTTATGCCAGTGTAATAACCCACCATTAACACAGAATGCAACGCTCTCAGGCAAGGCATCACATAGAAAAGGGCATGGTTCTTCAATGGGATTGAAAATTTATCCTCTAGGATACAGAGATACTTCAGAGCTCCTTTAAAGGATTGTTCTGTAAAGAGGAAAGAAAATTGCAAGTTCTACATGCAATTTGTTTATGAAATATAGTAGCTGGGAGCATCTTAGAGGAAAAATATATAAGCAAATGGATTAGGACGTTGGTGATGATTCACATGAATGTCTTTTTTCCTATTCAGCTTAATTAACTTCAGAGTAGATGAATTCTTATTGGTGTAGAGAAAAGAAAATGAAGCCAGTGTCAAGAGAAAATCTCCTACATGCAACGGCTTGGTATATCACTATTTTGGATATTGCAAAAGTGTCAAATTTTTGCTCATTAAATTTTAAAAGCTTTCTGACTTCCTAGAATTATAGCAGGGAGTTGTAAATGTTGTATGAAATGTCCTTCCCTACACAAACAGCATGCACTGGGAGAACTTTGGAATTACTATTATTATATACTATTTGCAGTAATACATGTATCAGTCAGACATTAAGATAAATGAATAAAGTTACAAGGTCCAAAATTTCAGTGCAAATAAGAAAAGATGGGGATATTTTTAAGTACTCAGCTTGTTTGTGGATAAAATCTGTGGTAAATTTGTTTACTTAACTAAAATATTTTCAGTGAGTTTGCCTCTTGCTTCCATTCTCTGTTCTCTAAAGACAGAAATACTTTCTGAACAGAAGGAGTCTTACTGCTAGCTCAGAGTTCTCTTTTTGCGTATGCCTACATTCAGCAGAAGAAAAGGGTTTTACAGAGGCATGCTAGGCTGAATCCAAACAACTTCACCTGGATGCACCATTCTAAATCTGTGTAACCAGATGTACTGTGACTGTACCCAGTACGGACAGATGTAAAATCTGAAGTCAGAGTTGTGGTTTCCAGCTGATCCTCACTGTTAAGGTGTTCCCCCAACTTGTTATTAAAAACATATAATAACAACATTTTAATAGCCTTTAAAGAGCTTTCCACAAGTACTATTATATTGGCCATTTCCTCAGAGGAAAACTACTCATTATACAAATTTGCAATAATATGGTGAAGAAATACAGCAGCATTATTAAAATCCAGATTACTAGCTCAGAGACTTCTCCAGGCCCTCAGGCTGCAATTTACACTAATTTTCATGTAAACAGAATCATGAAATATGGTGCTAAATGTGGAAAAAATAATGTTTCTTCAGAATGGAAGCTACACCAAGTTTTACTCCCAATTCTGTTCCCACTTCTTAACCATTTCTTTTATTTAAAATCACTTGGAAGGAATCAAGGTTCTTTTTTCTTGATTCTAGCCTAGCCTAGTCAGTACTCTGAATGCTAGTGATATGTTAAGCAGCACGTCTAAAGAATGATATACTTGTTCTCTAATCCTCTTTCCATTCAGAAAAGTGTATCTTGTAGTGTTTTGTTCTGGGCTTTTTCAAAGGTAATTCACGCATACTGATATACTCTTATGTGAGTGAAGGGCAAAGCCCAGAAATGCTCTTAAGGAAGTTTTTCTCCCTTCATCACTGAATTTGTCACCATCCTCGTTGTCAGCATGCTCAGAGCAGACAGAGACTAAGGCCATTGCACTTTGTAAAAAAGAACTTTTTTTAAAAAATATGTTTTTTCTTCTTGGAGTTTAGACACCATAATATTCTGGGAAAAGGAAAAGAGTTTTGAAATCAAGCTGTCTGTGTTCTGTCACAAACTTGACCACAACCAAAATCGTTCCACAAAAAAAAAAACATGCCACCTTTAGAGCTGTTGCCTGGTTTGGGGAATTGAGTGGGAACCCATGCATAATAGTACGAACACCTTGAAAAGCAAAATGCTCCTTGGTGTCCTCCAGGATCTGTGTGGGTGCAGTGGCTCATCCTTAGGCTAGTTCTGAATCTGTACCTGAAGGTGAATCAGTCTCAAGGGCTGGCAGAATTAACTTCAGTGATTAAAAGGTTGCAGCTCTGTGTATTTCAGCCACTGAGTCCACCTCATTTATGCAGGTTCTTATACTCAGCCAAATTTCACTGGACTGCTGTGAAACCTTACTAAAACTATCTAGAGATCTTTTCAAGTCTGTGAAGGACAAAACATTCACATTATTAAAGTCTCTACCATGCCTATAGGCCACAGAGGACAGTTTATGGTGAGAGGAGATCAAGGGTTGAGTAACAGTCGAGTTTCACAGAAATACTGAAACCTTTCACTGATGATTACAGGCATTTTAGGATCTGAGATGGTACACAAAGACAAGTTTCACAATTCTTGGCTTGTGTAACTTACAAATATTGTGTAATGGTTCAGATGCCATTGATTCTTATGCACAAAGCAGTTGATCTATAAAACACATGGCATTTTGAAATATTGATCTCTTCTGTGCCAGTGAGTGAGAGATATTAGTGTAGCATGGGATTCTGTCTGTAACACTGGGATTAAAGGCAGGGAAGTGGAAAATTGGTATAGACCTGAATTCATGTGAAGCGGAAAGTACAGCTGGCAGTATTACTAAAGGAGGAGAATAATAAGGAAGAGCATGTATTTTTTTTAATAGTTTTAAAAAAAATCACATAACAACTACTAAGGTAGCAGAGTAAATGTACTCAAATGTTTTATGTTACATTACTTTTAATTTTACTAGTAAGGTAAACTCACAATATGGTGCTATAGAACAGATGGAGACAAAATGAAGAGTAATACCAAACAACAAACAAACAAGCTTTTTCTCTAAGAAGTAAAAAATGTTCTATATTTAAAGTACCACTTGATCGGAGTCTTAACTCAGTCCCATGAAATATGTCACTGAGTTAAAACAAACCTCCAATTTTTGCTCAACTCCTACAGATTGTTGCCAGGATTCTCAACTACTCAGTTGATTCACATGGGCAATTTGCATTCCTCCCTCCCCCTTGAACTCTCTTCCCCCCCATTTTCCTCTGTTTTCTTTGCGTTCATGATAATGACAAAAAAAAATTTGTAAAAGCAGTTCATCTTGCACTATTACAGAAATGAAGGGAGAGAGTACAGTGAAATTAGACTTTTTAAGTATATCTAGCATTCTGCAAAATAACACCAGTTTTTCTTCTGTTTTCCTTTCTTTTCTCAGACTGTGAATGAAACTCATAACTTGGGTTTGACCATCACATTAGTTTTGGGATGTCAGTTCTAGTACTTGTGTGAATCTGTTAAAATATGGAAACTCAATCGACATATTTTATTTAAAAAAACAAAGAGACAGAAGCTTTCTTTCTATGCAGATTTTACCTGGCATAATGTGAAGCCAATGGTCCTTGTTGTGCTTTTCTGTGATAGATTGAGTCCTTTATTACATTATATCTTCTCTCCATGAAGGCACTTCTACACTGCAATTAAGTAACTATTGATCTTTTTCAATGTGCAGATTGAACTCTTTAAGTCTTTTATTATGAGAATTTTTCAGCCCTAAAATCACTTTAATTTTTAAAGGTGGTCAAAAAAAGGTCGTATATCTCTTCTGCAGTTCACTTTGCTGTGTTCACTTCCTTTATTTTTATAATAGCTCAAGATGAAGTGCTTTTATAAATTTTTTTAGCCATTATCATGATCACAAAATAAAATTCTACATTGACAAAACAGATGATGTAGTTTTTACATTGAATTTAACTTTGTTCTATTGAAATTAATAGAAATTTTACCAACAGTATCAACGGCAGCAGAATTCAACCAATATCGAACAATTCTTAAACTCTTAATTCAGATATTTCTATTTTAAGGTCCTAGGGGAAATGTAGCAGATCAGATGCAGTTTCATCAAGACTGGTGCTAAATAGTGGCATTTTAATGGCAGTCATGGTATCGGAAACCTCAGGCAACATGACCTTCCATGCAGCCTCTAGCTCTGTCTCCTGATTTAAAAGCTATTATAGTAATGAAAAGTATTTCCCTGACTTTAAATGGCTTTTATTCTGACCCCAGTTTTGAGAACTAAGCATTTAGAGAACCAAAAAGACCACTAAGGACTTGGTGCCTCAGATAGCCCCTAATGTATTCTGTGGGCAAGCAGGGAATATATACCCAGGGATAGCAGGATTCAGTCGCTTCGCTGCTAGCGGTGCTGGGGAAAGTCAACGGAGTTGTTCCTTTTTTGTTTGCATTGGCACATAACAGAGCTCTGTGTGTGCCTGCATGTGCATGTCTGTCAGTGACCAACTTGAGATGGCAAGTGAGAAAGATAAATCAGTGAAATAGAAGCAGGGTTAGGGTGAAAAAAATGGTGAAAGATAGTTTTTTTCAGCAGCACTTTTAACTAGATGGTGATGAAAGAGGCTTAGGGTTAGCCCATGAAAATCTCTGAAATGAGTGGATTTGCAGCAGTAACACTGAGCAAGATGCAGGCAGGGAATAGCTCTGTCAGGGCAAAGGGAGAGGGTGAAGGTTAGAGATGATTCAGGGGAAAATATGACAGACTTTAGGTATGGTTTAGCCACATGGGGTAAAGGTAAAGGTTAAGTGTATTGCGAACCTGAATGGCAGAGGAAACAGTCATCAAACACAATGGCACAACTATCAGGCAATATAATGTGGTAAGCCACATCTTATTTTCTTTAGAGTTTTTAATACATTCAAGTCTTCCACAATCCTGAAACACATTTGTAGCAAAGGAAGCAAACCTCTTACAATTCCAATATGGCTTTATTTACTTGCTTACTTTTGTTCAGGTAATAAACCATAATAATCTTGGCATAGTATGTGTCTGGAGGGATTAAGGACTAATTTAGATGAAGATTTGTCTTAGTCTTGTCCTACTGAAATAGGAGTGTTAAGGATAAAAATAACTGTGTTCATTCCAAAGAGGAATTTAGTGAGTGTCTTTCCCAATAGTTGAGCAGAGGATGCACACTTAGTAAGGAGCCTGGAGCTGGACTCTGTAGCTGGTACTACAGGAAGTAGTTTGCCTAAAACTTTTGTTATTTAATGAATGCCTTGCTGAAAATACTGCCTTCCTTTGCAGATCACCACATATTTAAAGGTACACTTAGTCAGTCCACATTTTAAATGGAGTTCATTACCACAAAATTAATAATCTAGTGCACTAACAGAAAGAATGAAGAATAATACAGATTTATAATGAAAACTCTTTTGACTTTTTTTTTAGTGTCAGTATGCAGCCATTGATACTTGTTATTCTTAAGCCACACTTCATGAAGTTTCAGCTTTGTCAATAAAATGACAGATTTTTTTTTAAGAGAAGCTGAAAATAACCTATATTATGGTTTGCAGAACTTTGAATATATAATAGAAGTAATTTAAAGAGGTTTTAATAAAGTGCAAAATACAGGACAAATCTTTTCAGAAAACAAGAATTTATTATTATTTATGTTATTATTAAGTGGGTTTTAAAATAAATGGCATTGGCTGATACATAAGTGAGTTTCCTCCTCATGTAAGACTTTCAATATATATTGTGCTAACAAGGTTTTAAAGTTTATGTGTTTGTGTTTCCCTGCTTTAATGGCTTTGGAAAATTTAGTGAATCTTTTAGCAGATGTAGACAGTAACAGTGTAGTAATACATAGACTATATGAGGTTACAGTGTTTGTTAAATGTTATAAATACTCTTAAAACCGAAAGTGCAACAAGCACTTCATATGCAGTTTAAATTTATAAGCAATTTAAATTGTTTATAATGTGTAAACAATTTGAGTTTAACAACTAATTCATTTGACTGTGACTGTGGTAAGTGCTCCATAAACTGTTGACTGTTTGGTCTTGCTTTAAAGCTTTGTTTCTCTGACTTCAGATTCTGGTTTTCCTGCTCTTAAGTAAAATTCCTTTCCTGATTTTTTCATGAAACTGTCTCCTCCTTATAGAGAATTGCCATAGACTTTTCATTCCCCACTTCAACCCTTCAAGAATGTGAAGGCTGAATTTTTTTCATGTTTCAGCCATAGATGGTTTTGGTCTATAGATATGCCTTGTCACTTACTTTCACATTTGCTTTTAAATTGGACTCAGAATAGAGTTAGTGGGGAAACATATATGAGAAAACAAGCCAACTCATCTTCTTAAGGTAAAATAGACACTAAGTGACAGTTCCTCTGCCTACTTTCGACAAGATAATAAGGAGGAAGAGATTTAATTTACATAATTTATGTACTTATTTAAATGTGACAAAAAGCAGGGTATAAGGGCCAAACACTTGAGAGTCTCTAGCAATGCTCTCTTAGTAGAACCAGTAGTCACAATAAAAAGCACCCACATAATAAACTGAATTAAAAATACCAATAAATGTCTAAATTTAAAGCTTTTCCAGTAAGATCTTGACCACAAAATTTCTCTTTGCCTAGTGCTTCTAATTGTAATATAATAAAGATTTATCTGAAAGCACTGCACTTCAAGTTTTGCTAGTTAGAGCAGAAAGTGATAATCAAGGAAGCACACCTTAACTCCATGTCTCTAATACCATGCTTTGCAACTGGACCTGTAAGTCATTACCTTTATGTAAGATATTGCATTAACATTAGCATTTTAGCTCAGATCGTCAGTAGGTTTTTGAAGTGAATCTCCTAAGTGTCCCCACTTGCTATCCTTTAGTTCACATTGTGGAGTGTTCTCATGGTATATGATCTGTATTCCTCTTGGATGAAATAACCCTTTAAGTTGGAAGATGAACGCCAGAAAGGTAGTAGAAAAGACAATTCTAGAGCAACTGTGAAATAAAATACCCAGAACAAGTATAGTGTGGACATCAGGTCTGCAGCATGAGCAGGTTTGCCCAGCATGTCTCAGCTCTGTCTACGTAGACATAGCTACAGGCACCTTAATTATCTCCTGTTAAGCATCACACACTTTATCTTCTGCTAGTGCAGTAGCAGAAAGAATGAAGAATAATAAGATTTATAATGAAAATTCTTTTTACTTTTTATTGTCAACATATAGTCATTGATACTTGTTGTTCATAAGCACACTTCATAAAAGTTCAGCTTTGCCATGAAAATGACAGATTTTTTAAAGTGAAGCTGAAAATAACCAAAATTTTGGTTTGGAGAACTTTGAATACATAATACATACATAGGATCTCTAGCTGGTATTGTGTGGTAAGAAACAGTGCCTGACATCTTTGAAATGATGCAATTATACTTCAGTTTCTTCAGAGGATGCATTCATCTCTGCTTTACACATGCTTTATTTCTTAATATGCAAAAGAAACCTACCTGAGCATGGCTGGACTTCTAACTTTTGAGAACAAATCATAGAAGCCTATATTTCAAGCCACAGCTTGTTCAAAAACTGCTGCAGGATCAGCAGCTTCTCCCACCCCTCTGGGAAAGCCTGCCCAGAGCTGGCTACAGTTTACACTGGATGGAAGCAAGCAGATCAGCAAGTGGCTAATATGACATGCAACTGTCAGGAAGGCACTTTCAGCACCTGTGCATGACAGTGAAGAAATTTCAATCACTCCAGCTTGCAGAATCAAATATGGTGAAGATATGAAGACAAATCCTTATTTATTCATGTTCTGTCTTCTCATGAGCCATAGAGGATTAGTCCTGCTGATATCTGTGGGGTGCAACGTGAGCAGTCAGCTCCATTGTGACTAATAGGCTTGCACTGAAGTTAAATCACTCATCCCATGGAGTTATCATTTCTACTGCACTGCAGTGATAATTATCTAAATAAGCAATAAATGAGGAGCTTCTGCTTGTGTGGCTAGGCTCAGACTTCTCACTTTAGTGCAGTGCTGGAAGATACATGTTGTTTCCATGCCATCCAAGGTGCAGTAGTAAATGTTTGTGTGGGATTTCTGAACAGCTCCTTTCTCCAGCCCTAACCTCAACACTGAGCAGAGACAGCACACACTGGAGGGGCAGAAGCAGTGTCAGCTACAAATAAATGTGCTTCAGAGAAATAAAGTTGTTTTCCCTCAGCCAAGGTGCACAGAAATATGCAAGTTTGGTTACCTTTGTCTGTAATCACCAGTTTCAAAAGGCATCACATTTTGGAAAGCGTTTGAAAAGAGAGAACATGGGAAATGAAAGAAAGACTTTAAGAACAAGGAGAAAATGGAGTGACAAAGTAATGTCTCTGTGGAGGAAAGGAGCTCATTTGCTAAATTCAGATATGACATCGTAAAAGCAGGCTAGGGGATGACGGGTTAGAGATTTAAGAAACTAGATACATAAGGCTTTTACCTCTCTAAAGACATTTAAACACTTTCTCTTCCTTGTCTGCTCTATGGAGCCAGCATTTGGGTTCTCTGCTGGGACTGTAAGACATATTGATGAGACTGACTTAAGTCCATGGAAGTTTCAGTTGACAGCAAGTTTGAAGTTGCTGTCATGAGCACGCTTTGAGCAGCTGTCATCTGAAAGATAGAAGAATATGAAATTTGTGCTAACATCAGTTCAAGTTTCCATTCTATCTAAAATATAATTTATGTAGTTTTAATATGGAGGGAGACTGCATGAAGGAAAACTGAAATATGAAACTCAAGCAGAAATTATTCAAAGACATCATACTGGTCTTTACCCATCTCTAAAATCTTTGAAGGTGAGACCGTTTCAAAGTGCTTTGGAAGCCAATGGAGTGGTTGCCTTTCATTTTGTTTTGGATGAATATCCTGTTAAACAAAACTACCACAAAGGTATCTGAGCTTTTGGAGAAGTTACTGCCTGAGATTTTATGAAAGCCACATGGTATATGAAAACAGCATATGGAAACTTGGTAACACTGAAAGGTAAGGAGAGAAGTGGCAATGAGTGATGAACTTACTGGAGATGTTTAAAAAGCTGAATCACAATCATCTGCAGAATTCCTGATGGAGCACATTGAGATTGATATGAAGTCAAGAGGTTTACAAAGCTCTCTATCACCTGAATGAGAGCAAAGGGCTAGATGCTAACCATATGTCAATTGCATGTTGAAGAGAGATCTTCATTCTCCTGAAAAAAAGAGGGTGTGAAATTATTAGTACAGCCTTGAAATGTGGAAAGTGAGGGATTGTCATGCAACCACACGAAGAAACCTATAAAGGTTATATCAGCTAATGAGTTTTTCACACTGCTGCCTACAACAAGAAGTTTAGCTCTTTTATCTCAAACAGAATCAGAGGGATAGTTGAAAAAACATCTCTAACATCAGCAGGGGTGAATTTGGCATCTCTGTGTGGAGAAGATACTTTTACTTGAGCAATTCATCATGCAATGGCAGATCCGAATCCAATAGTAATTAGTGTTTAATTGACTTTACTGGCACACTCAATGCTTTGTACCTCCTCTAATTATGGAATATCCTTTGTGTATATCCATTTTCATCAAAGCTTATTTTTCCAAGAATATTGTCTATATTAGAATGGCTTGAGGTCTTATGTTACCACTGATAAACTACTTTAAGAGTCAGCCCTGGCATCGTCACTCACAAAATAATAAACATATAATAGCCTCTTTCATCTTAGTAAATCCCAAAGTTCTGTACAAAGTAAATAATAATTAAACAGATGAACATTTAATGAAAATGTCTACATCAAAGAAGATGCATATCACATTAAAAATATATTTAGCTTCAAAACATCCCCACCATTTAGCCGTTGCTTATCAGGTTTAACTGCGTACAGTGATGAAAGAGTTGCTTGATTTCACAGCCCTTGTAATTAGTGATTCTTTTCCAATTACCTTCAAATTTGGCAGCCTGTGTTACCATTATGTTGACTGTCTTTCATTCTAGGATGCTGTGCTGGTGTTGCATTCCACTTCTATGCTCATTAGGGAAGTGGTTTGTCTCTTGAGGTTTATTGAATTCAAAGGGAATCTTTCTAGTTACTTCAACCGTCACTGGATCAAGACTGTAGTAAATTCTAGCTTGTTTCTTTACATTTGCTTCATTTGCCTTTGCAGGTGGGGCCATGTGCCAGTATACTCTCTCCTTCAGACTAGTGTTTGGTGCTTGTTCATTTTTAGTTGCTGTTTGGATGATGCCAAAAATACAAACGCTTGTACAAGGCAGCAAAAATGTCAGGCTCCAGCATTACCTGGAATAATGAGAAGCAGCTGGTTTTACACAAGATGATTCAGAATCTTGCCAACGGACAGGGCAACATGTGGAAAAGGGACCAGCCCCAGACAGCTGTGGAGAAAAAAGGGATTGTCCCCTGTGGGCTTTTCCATGCACGCCTTTGGCAACTATTCATGTGGTTTCTGAATTTTGAAAGGTTCAGAGATTTTCTCACCACACTGGAGCATGAAATCTGTGGCTGTCAATGTTGTGGGGACTGGCAAAGTTTGTCAGTGGCCGGGTAGCACTATGTTTCTGTATGCATGGAGATCTGGATAGGCTGCCCTATCCTGTTGTCCCAACTTGATTTGTTGGTTGGTTTAGGGAATTTCCCTTTTCACTTGTTCTTGTTTGGTTGTCTTTTCCTTCTGTTTTTTTGTTGCTTTTTTTTTTTTCTTTCTTTCTTTTTCTCCGTGAAAATATTTCATATTTCTACATGCAGGGATGGTCTCTCTGATTGGGTCTAGTACTGGGCATGGTGGTGAGGGGAAACCATCCTTCCCTAATCAAGGAGTCTGAATATCTGCCTCCATCTATGCCTGTGCACATACCCACATTTTTTTTTCCTAGATAACACTGTACAAAACAAGTACTGATCAGATAGCTGGAATTATATATGAACAACTCCATAGATTAGCTCCTCCTGGCACCCAAGAAGAATTAATACCTTTAGTTACAGACAGATCTACCAGAGACAGTAAGGGCAGTAAAAACACCTATTCTTTCTGAAGGAATTGATTCAATTTCTAAGCAATTTCCCAGAAATCAATTCAGGCAAATCAGAATGTGGCTGCTAATTATGCCTTATTTCATTTTGGAAGTGGTGTGAATTTATGCCAGAAAACCAGGGGACCAATTTTTCAATGTAGAGCCTGGAGAAAATCATTGAAAGTCTCTGAAAGCTCCTTTCCACTCAAACTCAGATCAAGAGATCAAAACAGTTTTTAGAAACCATAGATTTCTGCATTTTATATGTATTATTTTGTCCTGAATACAACTTCAGACAATTTCATCCCCTTTGCTTGTAATTTGCTGTCCCTAAGAGTATCAAGTGGATTGAAGTTCACATAATTTTAAGGTGAAGTCCCAGCTACATTTCAGGTGTAATTAAAGCTCCACTTTGCCTACATGCTTTGTGCTCACTTACCTGCTCAGCAGATGACAGTCTTCAAGAGGTGGTATTTTAAACAAAGGGCAAACTGTTCTCAGAGGCAGGGAAAGCAAGATTACTTTTCTCCTCTGTGCCTAGGCTTCTCTTTCTAAATTTGACTGCATCAAGCCCATTTTATTAACGTTCAGTGAATAGTTTTACCAGGATGCACTGCCTGGCTCCACAAAGCCCTACCCTGCCGTACTGACCTATCCTAAAGTTGCACTGTTATGTTAGCCTCATAGAAACCCCTAGGAGCTGAAGTAGCTGTAATTAAAGGTTTTCAGCTACAGGATTGTCAAATCCTTTTGTGTATCTGTTTTGGCAAGTGCTTCAAACCCTACAGCAATATTAAGTAGACCATCTGTTAGCCTTCATTAGGCTTTCAGTCATCAACAGGACTATTAAATATAACTGAGCATGTTAAAGGAAACCTTGACATCTGGGCTTTCAATTGGAACAGTGATCAATATTAATAACAAACCTATTTCACTGGAATTTATTATTAATAGAAAGTTAAATACAGCATAAATATGGATGTTTTAGCCCATAACACAGCTTTAATATGACTAATTTAAATGATATAGTGAAACCCAACTTTATTACTTTCAATACCTGTGATGATGTAGGTACATAAAGAGCTCCATTGCAATGGTACTGCCCTGAAAATATGAAATACTGGTCATCACTTTCATCTTTGTTAAATGACAGGATAGATGGGACCATGCTAAACCCAGGGGTATTATAGAAAAAATCCTACAATTACAAAATAACCTGTGGACCTAGTGAAGAGGTTATTCTCTACTTTGCAATAACTTTTTTACATATTTAAGGATAAGGTATAGTATCTTCCTTGGTTGTCTCTTATCTGCATTAAAACAGGGTCCCAAAGCATTTCTTAGAGAAAATGTTTTCTAGGCTGTTTTCTCACTGTTCTTTGGACCCTATCTACTAAATCCATACCTGTAATTAAAGGTAGGGATATTAATCGGTTCCTCAATATTCCAGCTGAGAAATGTCAGACAACTTAATTCACAAGTTTCACACACATCATTCCCATTTATATTGCCAGTTGGGTTTTTATCTTCCCTTTGAAGAAGCATGTTGTTTAGTCTTTACATATTTTATATAAGCAACGCTGATTCTTTCCAAAGAAGTTCAATATCTTGTGTGTTTCTCTTTGAACTGAACCTTATGTATTTCAGTCCAATTCCATTACAGAAATTTTGAATGCTAACTTTGTTTTCCAATGTTCTTGTAGACGCAGTCAGGATGGTATTTCCCTCTAGACCTATCATCAGACAAAATATTGATCAATATGGGAATCAAGAAATGCTACTGATTAATTTCACCTGATAACATCCTTCCTGCCTAATACTAAGCAAAGCAGGTCTTTGAAAATGTCAAATGAAAACCATTCTGTTCCAGAAAAGTAGCTATCATCCTACTGTAGCTTATTTCAGAACGTATTTTCCTACAGAGCTAGAGAGTCATAACCAAAAGCATTACTGAAGTAATAGTATACCAGATCTCCTTTTTTCTCCTCTGTGTAAAAGAACATTTGCATCTTATGCAGAAAAACAACAGAACAGCAGTCTGGTTCACCTGTGAATAAGGATACTTCATCCAGGCAACTGCTTCAGTAGTAACTGTACAGTATTACTGTACTCATAAACTTGTCAGACCTCATCCTAAAGTCATTCTGTCTCCATCTTTCTCAAACAACTGAGTCATACTGACTAATTTCTAATCCTGAATTTACAGTCTTGGTAACTGAAATGTGGTTTGGCGAATCTGTCGCTTCTACTGTGGAGGGAGATGAAAAAAGGTACTCATATCCTCCTCTGTGCCTCACTGGCAACTATAAAACCAATAATGGGTCTGAAACCCTGTTCTGGTGCAAATAGCCAAAACACTGGCAAAGTTATGATGTGTCTAAAAGCTATTCCTCAATTTATTATGGGCTGGATTGAAAACTCTCTGAGATGCTTGTTTGGCTTAACTCTTGAGCACCAGATTTCTGCTTTGTAGACAAAGCTGAAACTAAAAGCAATATTTTGAGGTTGACAGAGAACAACATAGTCTGCCAATAGCCTGGTGCACTGACAGTATGAGCAGAGATGTCAGACTTGCAATGTGCGTCACTGGAGCTAAAACACAGTCACTAAAACTTCTAACTCCAAGTCTTACGCTGCATCATGTACACATTAGGAGGACCTTGTGTATCACAATTTGCTTACTCATAAAATGGGAGAAATTGAGTTCCAACACACAGTCATTGGAAAATTGATTAATGCTGACGAACATCTTTAGCTGCTGCTACAGAATCCAGTTTGAGTGTACGTCTAGCTCCTGAAAACAGTTTTTGTGAAACTTTTAGATAAGTCATTTGTGATTTTGATTTTTTACCTAAAAGAGCCATAATTAAGGCAAGGTACCACATATGAAGGACATTCTACCTCAGACTATCACATAACATGTTAAAATAGGGGAAAAACAGACAGGTAGTCTAAAGAACTGTTATGAGTAAATTTTTATTCAGAAGCTGTTTTCAATCATCTTTTACAGTACCCTCCACATGCTGGAATTTTATTTTCATATTAATACATCAGAGTCTAGAAAAAAAAATATTTCCAAGAACATGACTATAACTGAGACAAGTCTTTTCTCTATGTTGAGCTGGTCATATGAAGAAAACTCCAAATATTTATCCCAGATTTGTATAATAAACTGTTATGGTAGCATGTGATTTAGATTTGTTAGTTTATAGTGATGCAGTTCTGAGCATAATCATGTATCAGTTACATGTATGAATGACCAGATGCTCAGCTGAACCATATACACCGCATATCAACCTGGCCTGCTGTTTTGCTTGATTTCCTTAGTACTGAAAATAAACGAAGTGAACAGAGCTCAGTTCAACTGCTGCTCTTATGAATTCTTTCTGAAAGCTCTGCAGACATATTGTGGGTGTTTGTACTTCAGATATTATTTGGTTCATATTTTATGAAAATTTAACCTTCCATGAGTAAAAATTCTATGATTTTATCCCATGTAAATCAAACACCATCAATTAAAAAACAGTGAGATGTGTTCTCAAGGCTTATACTCACTTACTTATTACAGCAATTCATGTTAGTACATCACAATATCACCACTATAAAAGTAAACAAGCAGCTGTAGCACTGAAAGCCAAAGGAAAATCTGGAAGATTAGCCATGGGAGGAGCCCACTAGAAGGCCAACTGAATGCCAAGAAGTACAACATTTTTTAAGCAATGAATATTAATGAGAGTAATTTCTATCCTATAGCTAACTGTGATGCTCAACTGATATTATACTGCTGTGGTAATAAGTGCATTGCTCCAGCACATCTCTGCTGAAACTTTAACTGATAGTGGGCTTCCCAGAGTTAACAATCCTGGACTCTTCTAGTAGAAAGCCCTGGATGTAAATTGCAATAATGTATTGCCATTGATAGAAATCTCTTCAAGAAAACTGAATAGATGGTTTTGTTGCAGAGACAAACAGTATATAGGGGAGTACAACAAGCTAGTCAAAAGGGAAATAAATTCAGTCCAGAGAAGCCAAATCATGATGACTCATTAAAAAAACTAGATATGGGAGTCTTAACTGTGATTGTAGAATGGCAGCATGTTGAGGTAATGAAGACTGGTTAAGCCCTGCTACGTCACTCAAGGATAACATGAATGTCAGTTCTTAGTGAAAGGGGACACTGTTCTCCTCTGCATTTCTACTGGTTTGCCTGTGCTGGCACAATGACTTTGTAGCACATGAAGGATCAAATCAAAAACTGAGTTATCTAAAAGTTAAGCTTGTTTTCAACAAGTTAGTTTGCTGCAGAATCAGTTTTCTGTATCACTGAATGAGATTGCAGGTGCTGATGTCTTCACAAGAAGAGCAAAAATAAACAGCAAGAACTGGCAACAATCTGTTTTTCTGTCAGAGTAAAAAGATCTTTGCCTGCAATCCAATTCAGTGAATCTGCTTTTGGGACACAAGCTAGTTTGATCATATGATGTGCTGACATGTTGGTGCAGTTCATAGAATCATAGAATGGTTTGGGTTGGAAAGGACCTTAGGACCATTCAGTTCCAAGCCCCCTGCCATAAGCAGGGACACCTCACACTAAATCATGCCACCCAAGGCTCTGTCCAGCCTGGCCTTGAACACCACCTGCGATGGAGCATTCACAACTTCCCTGGGCAACCCATTCCGGGCCCTCATCACACTCACAGTAAAGAATTCCTTCCTTATATCCAATCTAAACTTCCCCTGTTTAAATTTGAACACACAGCCTTCTCTTCTCCAGGCTGAACAGCCCCAATTTTCTCAGCCTATCTTTATGCTCCAGCCTCCTGAACATCCTCTTGGCCCTTCTCAGGACTTGGTTTTATTTTTGTTCCTATTTATTATGCCCACTGACATTCTTGGAGAGAAATGTCACCCTGTATTTCCAGCTGTTATTTTAAGATTGTTCTTGTCACTTCTTTAACAGTTTAGGACTGATATGAGTAGGTACAAATGCCTTAATTTCATTGTTTTGAGTGTTGGGAGAGAAAAGAGCAATTCTTATTTAGAAGGAAGTCTCTCAAGCTGTAGTAAAAGATGGATATCCTATACTGGAAGTTACTCAGAAATTTAATTTCTGCTGAGACTTCCTGAGAAATTCTGTATATTTGCTTTAAGAGGCTTCAGTATTTCTTAATAACTGACAACAAACAAACAAACAACAAGCCTCTGAAGATAATTAAATCAATCCAAAACATTTACATAGCGTTTACAGCCTTCACAGCCCCAATGTATAAACAAGTACTAGAGCATCTATTTACATAGTATTGACATTCATACAATATTGTTTGTGGCTTGGCATGCTCAATGAAGGTTGTAACTTTCCTATACTTACCTGCTTTCTGCATTACCTTAATGAAGCAAAAACTATATTGTGGAAGATGCAGTGAGAGAAATGGCAAATAGGTCATGGGAAGATGCTTAAAAAAAGTTGCTATCTGGGAAAAGTGACAGTACTACAATGGCTTCCTAGGCTACCACTTTTCACTGGAGACACAGTAACTGATTGCCATGCATTCCTTAAATACCACAATTGAAAACAAGAGTGAATTAATCTTGTGCATTTTGCTTTTCAAAGGGGCATAACAAAATCATGTGCTTTGCTATTTCCTGTTGACCAAATGATCTATGGTGACTAGTTTATCCATTGTACATTTGTGTGCACCAGATTGGTTGTGTAGCTTCAAAGTATACACAAAACAAACTATCCATGTAAAGAGTTTATAATCAACAAGCTTGCAGAGAATTTTATAGTCTTGTGCAAGAGCAATCTCAGCCAGTGCTAATAGCAAGAGTAAGGAGAAAAAAAACTCTACTGGACAGAACCAGAGGCAGCCTTTTTTATTTTTTTTTTTTAATGGGTATCGTGTAGGCAAATGATAGATATGGGTAGACAGCAGAAATAAAATTAAGGAAATGATGACTGGCAGATGGCACAGAAAGCAGAAGATTTTTCCAGCCTGGAATATGATTCAAGCAGGATTAGTCCTCAGAAATGATGAGGAAGTGAATGAGGAAATGAGAGGGTGGAAAAAGGAAGTGGTGTGAAGAAGATATAGAGTTGATAACCATGAAGTCCAAAATTAATCCTCTGGAAAACAATGTGCCTATATGATAGGATTTGTTCCTTCCCTCAGCAGCACCTAATGAGAGGGTTTTGGAGTATAGTCCATGGCTTTAATTTGTTTCCAAGAAACTGGAATTGATGTCTCCTATGATTCCTACTATTGCTCAAATGACACAGCATGTCACCTCAATTTATATTCTCTTCTGTGGATGAAGCTTGGTCATCTCTGATAAATTCTCTGACCTAGAGGAATGCTTGAAAAATACAGATGAGTAGAGTGTTTATTAATCCTCCTGTAATACTACATACCTTCTATGCATTCCCACTCACCATAATAACTTTTGTGTTTTCTATGGAAATGTTTTGGTTTAGAAGCAAGACATCAATTTAAAATTCCTAAACGCAAAATAAAACTCCTGGCAATAATTACTAAGAAAGTCCATCGTGTGCAAGTTCATGTTCTTCATCTGTAATGGGAAAAAGTAAGAAGTAATGATGGAGTTCTGATCTGCTTTATCTTATCACTCAGTTCTAAACTAACAGATTCTCTCGGGCTTGAAAAACTAGGCTAGAAGTACCATGAGAATAAATTGTCTCTTGGTATGTCTGCATGGAACAAGGGCATCTTAATAATAACAAAAAAGAAAAATAATTAAAAATAGAAGGCATCATTCTCCCTGCATCAGAATTTTATTCACCATTTTGCTGGAATGAGGAAGGCTTTTATTTCTAGTACGACCATGTCCAAATTATTCATAGCAATTTGATTTTTTTTTTAAACATTTAAAGACATTTCTAACTCTTACCTCAGTTTTATTTCTTCTGAATTGCTTCCCATTTGCTGATGGACTATAACCGAAAAAAATCTGTATTTGCTCAGTAAATAGTTGTCCAAGGCTGCGTTAATAGCTGGAGGCGCATGAATTAACTGACCCAGTTGTTCTATTCTGTCTTCATTCTGTGATTGTTCTGAGCCTGTGCAATGTTTCTATGACCTTCACTACAGGATTAACGTAAGTTATTTCCTCTATTGGTTCAAAGCAATTATGCATGCTGTCTTGCTTTGAGATGGCTTAAATGAAATTTGCCACCAGAAATGTTAACCTTCACCTGTCATAATGCTATTATGTTATTTTGGGCTAATGGTAAAAAGAAGTCATGATTTCATTTTATTTAAATTTCAGCTGGGTATTTGACCATAAAATTATTTATAAAAGGAACCACAATAAAGACAGTAGATCAAGAGTTCAGCAGTGAAAAAGAAAAACATTATGCTATTGTCTAAAAAGTAATTATAGAAAAGGCTTCATTGTAAACCAGAATGGATGAAGTTTAGTTGCTCAAAAGATTCTACACAAGTGAAGGGGATGTCTGCATTATTGTCCTTTAAAAATCCCAATATTTGACTATTTTATTCTTGTGACATTAGTAAACACTCATAATAGTTGCTGACACAAGAACAAAGATAAAATTTTAAATTAAAACTTTTATCCTCAAATGGAAAGTAGAGGCTACCCTAAAATTAAAGACCCTACCTAGAGGCCAATTTTAGTTTTTACTTTTTTTTATGTATTCTCTATAAGCACAGGTTGGTGAAAATGAAGGCTAGATGGCATGGATTCTTCAAGAGTATCATTGAATGTAGAATAGTAATGCTGCATCTGGTCATTTCCATCTATGCGTCACTGTGTGAGAGAAGTGTGAGAAATCATGTAACTAAATCAGAGAGGGTAGGCTGAAGTGAAAATATGTTTTCAGCTGAATATATGTCAAATAGGTTGTCTGGGATAAAATAAAACACCCAATGTTTTTTAACTGCAGCTGATTGAAGACATACAAATAAGAAGATATTATTTTGGGTAGAGTGTAAAAAATAGGCCACAGAGTCCAGCATTATGTGATTGGTGATCAGATCCCTGCTTTAAATTACTGAACCACTGTTCTAAGATAGGCTTCTCCTCTCATCATGACGTAAAAAATCATTCCTAACAAGTATAAAATCCCCACAGCATTATATGAAGCTGATCTGAAGGAATTAATTTTTGATGAGTCAACATTTTTCAATAGAGAAAGAATTCTTCCAGAAATTTCTGTCCAGCTCTAACAAAAAATATGAACCACAGGTTCAACACTGCATTCTGCAAATTATAGGCTCATGTAAATTGCCCTTTGTCGTGGTTTGAGACTGTCAAACCCATGCAGCTGCTCTCTCACCCACTACTGCTACCACCAATAATAATACAAGAGAAAATACAAGGAACGAGAATGCAACAGATCTCGCCATGCCACGCAGTGCCCCCCATCACCTGATACCAGGCTCGACTACACAGTGCACCCCATCACCTCATACCAAATCCCAGCCATGCCGTGCACCCCCCCCCGGCGCC
>JASSUY010000316.1:28206-48539 GCA_032466535.1 Forpus xanthops | reverse complement strand
CGCCTCATGGCCCGGCGGCTTCGCGCTATGCCGCGCTCGGCGGGCAGGCTCGCCTCAGCGCCGCGGGGACACCGCCGGGCGCTGCCAGCGGGGATGGAGGAACGTCGCCATCCTCCCCATCGCTGTGTAGAGATCCGTGAGAGGCGGCGGCGCAGAGGTGGTCCCGCGTGGGGTCGACCCGTGGTCTGAGAGGCGAGGCAGGGCCAGCGGTGAGGGCAGGGGCCGGGGCTCGGGGCCCATCGGGAGGGAAGGACTGTCAGTGGGGCTTCGCGGCAGCTAGCGGGCCGTGGCTGCGCTTTGGAGCGTCAACTGCATGCGTCCTCCACGGCTTTTAAACTCTGGAGCTGTCCTCAGCGAATTTTCTTCTTTGATAGAAAACGGTGTTTTGCAAATGGAGCTGCTGCTGATAGTGCAAAACTTGCCTTCATCTTCTTTGTATTTAGGACAGTTACCTTCTTACTATAAAATGTAGTGTGGAAGTTATTGCAGGATTTTATCAGAAGCGATAGTGTCGCGATTGGTATAAGTAAATAGTGCTTCAGTTGAATTAATTCAGCAAAATGACCATGGGTAACAAAAAGCCGTTGCTATGAGTCTGGAAAAGAAGTTTCCTGTATTAGGAAACTTCATTACAAAATTTTCTATCTCAAACATGTTTGAGATAGTTTGTACCATTATACATAGTACACCTGTACCATGCTGTATGTAACATATGGTGATGCTGTACTATCCTGTACATAACATATGGTGATGGTAATAGTTTCCTCATTAAAAAATTGGGTTCTTTTTAAAATGTCAAGAGCTGTGATTAGGCAGTTTGTCAATATGCCATCTTCTGAGACTGGCAATCAGTGGCGCAAGCAGCCTGCTTTCTGTGGATCAAGGCTGTCTTGTAATATGTTTGGGAAGAGTATCTGTGTCTTTGCAATGGAGGCCTTGGGCTTAGCAGTCATTAGCCGAAAGGCAGATTCTCTTAGCAGAATCCTTTATGAAGGGAAGTGGAGCCAGATGTTTTTGATTATTCATGTGCTTTTGTCTTGAGTATGTTACTATGGTACAGAAGACCAAACACAAGCTCTTCTAGCTTTTCATACTGCCTTGATTTGACAGAACTATACGTTTTTACTTAGATGGTCGTAATTCTTAGTCTTCTTTCAAGGGAAATACCGCTGCTGCACCCTTAAAAAGGGTGAATTTAGTGTGATGTGTAATTATGAATTTTCACACCACTATAAAACCACTGAGGTTACAAAGTCAGAATTAAAGTTATATTGGAACAATGTAAAATAAAAAACTGTATAAAATGTGTCTTCTATGTATACACAAGACTCTTTCTTCAAGACAAACACCATGCTCCTTTATGGGAAAGGCTCTAATTAATTTGCTTTCCATTTGCATATTAAAAAATTTGAAAGAGTAACTGGCACTCAGTTTGTGTGGCCAGAGTGTATGCACAGCATGACATCTCAGAATATTAGCTTTATGTTCCATTTTTTACTTTCTGAACAAGAGGTTTCACTGATTTTAAATTTCAGATCTGAATGCTCAGCATTCCTGAAAAAATGGCCTTTCAATTGAATCCCACCTTTATTAGAAGGCTGTATTTATGTTGCTCGAGTGACAGTAACTTTTTAATTCCTAATTTTAAGTACTGAGCTTACACCTTAATAGTTTAACAGCTTAAAAACCATGTTTGAGATAGAAAATTTTGTCACGAAAAGCCATATACATTTTACTGGGTTCTGTCATGTGAGTGTTACTAGGATGAAGGTTGGTGCTCATGGGTCTACTACAGAGTGTGTTTAAAGTAATGGCTGGAGAATGATAACCTGCAGTTTCTGTATAGATGAGTTTGATGGAAATCTGATGGACATTTTGCTAGGAGGTTTTTATGGTTCTATCATGTACTGGCCAACAAAGAATCTCAAGCATCTTGGGATCTTCTCCAGCTGCTTTTGAAGGTCTAAGACCTTTATCTTTTATTCCTGATGCACAGTCTGGCAATGTTTTCTGGAGCTTTCTAGGTTTGGTCTTCCCCCACTTTCCTATTTCTTTAGCTCCCCATTTAATTTCCAATCTCAATCTGGTTTTCATTCCATGAAGGCAAATTATCCATTATGTTTTTTTCCTCCTTTCATCCAGTTCAAACTTTTCTATTTCATCCTAATATTTCCATTTACATGGAATGTCAATATCTTGGTATAGAGATTTACAGCAGCTGGTAGAAGCAGTTACACTGAATGTTTCTGTTGTCCCCACCAGTGAGGCTCTGATCTAGAATGGCCATGTAGCAGGTGGAAATTTTGGGGACATGGCTAACAAATTTGAGTAATTTGGGGTGATGGTTTGCATAGGCTTATACCTTAGTTACTTCTTAGCAGAACCGCTAAAAAAAAAAAAAAACCAGTACTGATGCTAAACCCTCAAAAAACCTGAAATAATTTCATTTGAAACATGGAATTGCTGGAAATTCATAAAGAACTTAAAAATGTTCTAGTGTGGGAAGAACAAAATCTGTCCCCTCCCATAGTTTTTGGTTCAGTTCAAAGAAAATCCATTCTGAAGCATTAATTGACAATGAATAATTTCATTTTTAACGGTTATCGAGTAGTAAGTTTTTAACTGAGACAGTATCACAATGTAAAGTATTCAGATGTTCAAAGTGTTGAAAAGTATTCAAGATAGCTATGGCTGTCTCATCCATCTTGTTGGGGTTTAATCCTGGCCAGCAGCCATCACACAACCCAGACCGCTGCTTGCTCACCCCTGCTGCTTGCTCACCCCTGCAGCTCCCCCACCCCTGCAGCTCCCCAGTGGGGTGGGGAAGAGAATTAGAAGGGTGAAAGTTAGAAAATTCATGGATGGAGATAAAGACATCTTAACATGTAAAGCAAAAGCTACACACACAAGCAAAGCAAACCAAGGAATTCATTCACCATTTCCCATCAGCAGGTAGGCATTCAGCCATCTCTAGAGAAGCAGGGATCTGTCACATATAGAAGTTACTTGGGGAGACAAATGGAAAGATAAATGCCTTCATTCTGAATGTTGTCCCCTTCCTCATCCTCCTTCCTCATATTTTTCATTACTGAGCATGATACTGTACATTACAGAATATCCCTTTGGTCAGCTGGAGTCAGCTGTTCCAGCTGTGTCTCCTCCCAACTTCTCGGAAGCTATGATATGTGTCACCAACATGGGTTTAATGGGGTGGCAGACATTTCAAACAGACCAAACTCATGTGATCAGTACAAAAAAAATACTTGCTTGACCAAGCATATCGTTTGAGGTGTTTTGGTAGAGAGTAAGATTTGTTACAGGACCAGCATGAAGCTAAACTCCCTGCAGGATTCCCTTTTCCCAGGCCTTTTATGAGAATGATTGCAGTCTTGAGGACCAGGGATTTATTTGTGATTACCTGGTGCAGAATCTCAGACACAGTAATGAAGCAACAGTTTTCATTCCAGGGTTGCCACTACATAGCATTTCAGAACCAAAGTAAAATTCTGCAGTTAGAGCTGCTGGCTTTGTATCTGAAGGTTTTGGTCTAGACTGGGAAAGCTCCACCAATAGGCAGTTACTTTAAAGTCTAGGAGATGCTTGTGCAGAGGAAGAAACTCTGAAAAAACTGTTACTTTGATACAGATTCTGTGTGCTGACAACTGAGAACAGTATTGGCTCAAGAAGAACCTTGATCCAGTATACTGATAATGAAGTATTTACCTTGTTGGAATAGCTGAGCATCATGGATTTTTTTTCCAGAGAAAAACACAAGAATTTTAGAAAAAACATAATCCAGTGTCAGAATTCCTCAGAGGAGTTAATGTTTGTTTTATGGTTCCTAGCTTCTGTACTCGTTAGTTTCAAAAATCCAGTGAATTTGTAAAGCTTATTAAAATTGTCTTGAAAATACAAATGATGTCTCTTTGCACTCCAAAGAGATCTTTTCTGTAATCATGTTGTCACTGTGTAAAGGTAGTGAACTCCAGGTCTGTCTGTTTTTATGAAATAATCTGAGAATCACTTCCTTAAGAGGTGATTTAGGAATTAAAAGGTGGGTAGGAAAAGGCAGACACAGAATGTGTACTTTATCACATTTCTTGAAAGAACACTGATTTCGAGGAGAAGGAAGCTGCATACTTCAGATGTTTCCAGAGGTTTTTTTTCCAGTACCTCAGCAGTACTGTCAAACTCTGTCTGTGAAAATGCTCAAAAGGTCAAGTTTATTTGTAGCAGCACATTTCTAAGTGGATTACATAATGTATTTCCATCTGTATAATGAGGAACATGATTTAACTCCAAAAAAGTAAGGCAGACTCCCCTAGGAAGGAGCCTCCTGCCTGCTCAAAGAGGATGCTGTACCAAGAGGTGCATAAAGCATCACTGTTACAAAAACCACTTGTAGCTAACCTTTTTTCATAAGTATGGTGTGTTTCATGTCATAGGTCAGTTGGCAAATGTGGGAAGACGATTTGCTCTTTCACTAATGTCATCTGAAACTTTCACAGTCATCATCCTGAGAAGGATACTGTGCCAGGCAGCTGTAGTGAGAGACATGCTGTTGGAAAAGAAATGTTTACCTCTCAGCATTGATTCTGTGGTTCCTCAGGATGGTAAAAAAGGATGAGACATGTTTGGGACAGGCAGCTCCAGCTACTACTATGTGTTAGTCTTACAAGCAGTGAAGCATATGGCAATGTACAGTAGCATATAACACATTAAGCTTCTTGAAGAACTGTTAGAGATTAAGTGACGTCCATATGAAATTAATGTAAGAAGGACTGTTGGAGAATATTTTATCATAATACTTATTTTGGAGGATTTCTAGAATAGCTGTGCTTACAGCTAAACATTGTTACCCCAAGGATTTCCTGTAACAGAATTTTATTTGAACAGGGCCCTTTTTACAGTGTTTTAAGCACATTCTGGCTTCCTATGCTTGTAAATATTCTAATATAATAATGCCCTTATCTCAGCAAAGCAGATTCAACTGACAGAATTGTTGGCTGCGCTACATCTAAGTAGTCTGCTAGAAATATAACTTCAGTAAGCATCAAAACAATTTTGTCTACTTGGGATTTTCCCACACTGGGAACTTGACGTTTAACCTTTTGGCCACCCAGCATGAAAACAAAATGTGCTACTTTTATCTACATGGGAGCATATTAAATAAGCCTCAAGTCAAATATAAACGAAGGAAGTAAGGAACAGCATTGCTTTGAAAACCTTTTTATTTTAATAATTTGCACAGATTCTCATTGATGGAAGACAGATTACTTTGCAACCAAAAATTCAAAGAAACTCACTTGAAATAAATTAAACTACTGTAACAGAACATATATTTGACTGCAAGCAAAAGGTACTTTTAGTAGTAAATGTTGGCTTCTTTAGCTAAAATAGTCTTACCTTTATTTCAGTTGGAAAAAGCTATAGAACACTGATTCAACTTGGAACTCTGCAAAGTTGTGGGACTTTATGTGATACTCTTGGAGCTTTTTGCCTCACATGCAGCATATATATATATATTTAGCTATTTGTGTTGTAAAATACACTGCATTATTTGTAGATATTTTCAGAATCTGGGAGTTGGGAGTATTGTACTGGGTTCTGCAGATTACTTTTGCAGAGCTTTATAACCTTGTAGGTATCAGTTTTTCTGCCAATGTATCTGGCATTTGGGCTTGTTTCTATGGGAAAACCAGATCTTTTGCCACAGAATAAAACTTCTGAATTACTGATTTACTGTAATAAAACGCTAGCACTTGGCAAACATTTCTGTGTTTTAAGAGAAAAGGTAATGATGTCATGGTTTATCTTCTGCCCTTCTACTGAATCTGAGCCATGTCATTACCAGTGATTGATACTTTCAGATAGTTTGGGGTTATAAGTAGTGCAGATTTTTAGGTATTTTCATTTTGCTCTCTGAGCACATCTCCTGTGTTAGGCCATTGTACAGCAATGTAGAGTTACTATATGGGTTTCACTAGAAGGTCATACAGGTTAATTCATGTTACACCAAATTCAGACAGATCATATCTCTCAGGTAAGAGAGCCAGTATTACAAACATGGGACCAGAAATGGAGGTTATCCCATACTTCAAGGAATTTCAAGTAATACATGGAAACCTGTGGTGAGAGCACCAGACTTTTATTTTGACTTGTCTCCGGTGATAGACATAGGACATGAAAGATAGGAATGGGTTATGGACACTGATTTTTGCTTGGTAGGACATCTCGATTTTGTTCATTCAAATTTTTTGCTGTGAATATAAGGAGAAAATACAGAGTACTTCTGAATTTCTGAATTCCTTGCAGAAAGGTTTTACAAGGAATGCTTTCAAGGTTGGTAGACTTAAAAATGTTGAGTGGCTATAACAGACTTTCATCTAAAGGACAACTACTCTGTGAGACACATGGTGGCTTTAGTTGTTCCTCTCCAAATACAGTATTTCTAGAAAATAGCTTTCATGAATTACATTCAGTCCTGGAAATATATTAATGAGAGTGCATTAGCATAATACTTTCATTTGCATAATAAATTTTGCATTTTTGAGGCCTTTTCCAGATATTTTAGGCTGTTTGTAATATATTTGTAGCATAAATCTGCAGTGGAAGCATATATAACTGAAGAGTGACAGCCTCCATTCAGAGAAGTACCCTGCCAAATTACTGTTCATCCTCCAATTCAATTTTTACTTACCTTGATTTGATAAGCTGATGTTAAAGTGGCCTTTCTATTGGAAATGTTTCACTCTGTTCCTTTGCCTGGTGATGGTTTGCATGTAAGTGTTGAATTTAATCCATTTTAGAAAGTGGTTTGAAATGTCAGCTCTGTGAGAATTGGGAATGTGTATATACATTTCTGTGTTAGGGGAATAGAAGAAAATGGACAGAGATAATTTTTTCTCTTCAGCTGATTTAATCTGAGTTTAGAAGAGTCACGCAGTCTCTGTTCTTGGTTTTGCAGAAGGCAGATGGAAGCCAAGACCGTACGTAACAGCACCCCAAAAAGGTGCTGTATTGGCTCTGCATTCCTTCTGCAAGGATGTGGCACAGGACAGGAGGTAGGAGGTGAAATACAGAGCAACAAGGTACCAGAGTTTGTGGGAGGAAGGGCAGAAGGATGATAACCAGTAGTTTTTTGATTGAAATTCTTAGTGCTGAAGAGTTTTTTGAGAATAGTGAGAAGGGGATATATTGTTTTTGAGAGATAATAAGCTTCAGTCTTGCCTCTTTTTATTTACTTCATGAGTTGCGAAATCAGAAGGACAGAAATTCTGGCTAGTAGCTAGGTTCTTGGTTTCAGCTGTGGTGCTTTTGCTTTTGTAATAGGTCCCATGACAAAAGTGGGTTGGTATAGATGTGCAGGTAAAGAGAAGCTAACCTGCTACACCTAAAATGAAGACAATACTGCTGTTGGGAGACTTGTGACATGCTGCTGAAAGGAAATGGCCTTGTCCAGTTTTTAAAAGGCAGAGAACCATAACATAACATGATACAAGATTATAGTAATTAGTAAGCAGAATTGCCAAGAAGATTAGTAAACAGAGCGTAAAAGAAAAAATCTCCCCTCTTCTGTTTGTCAAAGAGATGTACTTTCATGAAAGTTTTTGAAGATTGCTGATAATTACAGGGAGATTTAGTCTGGATAAGCTCTTGAAACTTCAAATGGAAATTGGAATCTTACTGAATCTTGTTCATTCTTTCACCAGCAGTACCTTCCCTGAGGTATTGAACGTCTGCTTTCTGTATCTTGTTCATGTGTCTGTTGGATTTGATACTAATGCTAATAGTATCAAATAATAATAATACTAAATGCAATAAGATTGCCTAACATGGGCATAAATATTAATTAGATCAATTTAGAGTGATTACTGTCACTAAGATTCTCACACTTGTCTCACTGGATTATGATATGCTAATGTTGGGGAAAATGGGAGACATTTCATACTTAAATGTATGCCCGAAGAGGTGCAAATTGAGGACATACTTTAGAATGGGTTAGCCTTAATTTAGCATCTTGATTAGTTCCTTATAGTTGCAGCTTTTATGCAAGAGAAGTTTGCTGTATGATACATAAATTCTTAAGCAGTAATAGAAAAATGAAAGCTATAAACAAGAAACTTGGACAAAAAATAGTAGCATTTCCAGGGATGGTTTTATTGGCAGTTTGCTAAGTTATGTTCTTGCAGTCTTCTGCAGCCAAACCTGGTTTTTATTTGGACATTTAATGTATGGACGAGTTGTACACTTAACTGTATACATTAAGCCCTGTGTACATTTGTTTAAATTCATGTTGGAGCAGTAGCAGAAACAACTTGGTTTGGTTCTTTCAGATACAACCACAGTTCAAAATAAAGTGGTACTTTTATTCCTTTGAATAAAATTGTCCTTGAGCTTGCAGTTTTCCCAGAGCTTGCTGCTGGAACAGGTGATAGCTTCTTTGCATAAGCTCCGAATTTCCATGGCCTAGGTTTTGAAACAGCTGTTCTTGTGGAGTAGATCCAGGCATTTATCTGGCTAAAAATTACATCACCAAAACAAAAATTCTCAGTCAGATCAGTTCCCTTATCCAGTTTGATGCATGGAAAAATGAATATAAAGTGCCAGAGCAAGGGCATGCAGGGTGTTGAGCTCTTTTTGATGGTAGGCTGGATTCTTATCAGTTTTCAGTGACTTTGAACCAGAGTGTGGAATGCTGACATTGCTATAGTCAGAGTGAAACTGTAGATTGGCTAAAATGAGGCAGAAAATAAGGTTTTGCAGACCTGATTACTGACATGAGTTAAGTTTAAGTGTGTCTTGAAAATTCCTTTTTGCAGAATGTTGTTTTGTATTTATAGTAGCATAGAGTACTTTAGATAATATTGAAATATGTGTCTGAGAATTTTGCAAATGCTTTTCGAAGTGTCTCAAGCAAAATACTAAGCAGTAGTATCTGAGATAGTGTGAATTTCTTGAGAGAGCAAAGAATCTCAGCATGCTTTCTAAATACTAACAGTGATCAAAACTAAGGTGATATTTCTTAAGTGATACATTATCTACAGATTCTCCTGATTATGTATGATTGATTATGACTGATTACAATTGATTACACCTATTGCATGTGTAGTATGGCCTTGAAGCAGTTTCTTTTCTGAAAATTGACTTTGCAGAAATACAGCTTTATTACTCATTCTTACAACCTGCATGTGTACAAGAGCATGTTTCTAGTACTGATAAAATAACATGTATCAAAAATAAGATAGATTATTAAACTTCAAATACAGGGATAATCAGTTAATGTCACTACAAGCTCTGTCAAAACAATTGAGTAGTGTAAATCCCACATGAAGGCATAGCTTGAATGCCACTGGACTGCTGAAGGATCAGTAAGACCATAAGATTCAAGGAGTGAGATAGGCCAGAAATATTTTGGCTTGCGCATGAGTATGTCAGAAGAGAATTCAGCTTTTTTCTGTTAGTCTAAATAGGTTTGTTGGTCTAGCTGTTGGATAATTTTTTTTTCCCTCCCCATATTTAATTTGATGATCATTTGAAAATTATGCACACCACAAAGACCAGGTTTAAAGCTGCTTCTCGGGCAGAAGTGCAGTATATTTATATGTAGTGCTCTGAAAATTAGATGGTTGTATAAGCATTTCTGTTTCTTTCTATGACAGTCTTTCCACTGAAATGAAACATTTTCACAGATGCACACACCTACTAAAAGAAATAATTTCAAACAGACTAGAGACAATCCAGAAGGAGAAGTACGCAGTTAATAGTCTCTTCTTCCCTCTAGAAGGCTGGTTAAAATCTAAACTATTGATATACTGAGACTCCCATATATAAATTCAGGAAATTATTAGTCTTCTGTTACAATGTGATTATATATACATGATTTTTTTTGTTTTCTTTTCCAAATGGAAATTACTTGACTTCCTTCAAAAGTAGACATATTTTTGATCTATTTTACACACATAATTTAATTTCCTAGTTACAATTGAGGCCAGAAAAGTTTGTTTTGCTGCCGTAATCTTACTAATGTGAAATCTGAAACCTGTTCTTAGAAGGGTTTTGGAAAACAAGTTTCCTTTGTAGTTGAGGACTCACGTCTTAGTGTGCAGAAGTGCAGACATCTCCCTACTTATCTTTGCGTTTATATGCCCCTCTGAAAAACAAAATGTATTTACCTGTTTTATTAGTTGTTAAAACATAAACATTACTGTTGTGGTTTGAGGCTCTCAAACTCATGCAGTCACTCTCTCACTCACTCCCCTCTTTTTCTTCCTCAGTCCGAGGGGATGGGGAGGAGAATCAAAAGAATGCAACTCCCACAGGTTGAGATAAGAACAGTTTAGTAACTAAGGTATAGCATAAATCACTACTGCTGCCACCAATAATAATACAAGAGAAAATACCAGGAAAGAGAATACAACAAATCTTCACCTGATACCTAGCCATGCCATGCAGTGCCCCCCCATCACCTGATACCAAGCTCGACTACACGGTGCACCCCATCACCTCATACCAAGTCCCAAACACGCCATGCACATCCCCCTGCACCACCACCCTTCTGGATCTCTGCCTTCTGTCTCTGCATCCTGGATATGACATGCTGTGGTATGGATGTGGTATGGGTCAGGTGCCCTGTCTCTGTTTCCGCCTGGCTTCTTCCCGGCTCCCCTCCTCCCTGGCGGAGCATGAAACTCTGAAAGTCCTTGGCCAGCCTAAACATTCTAAGCCATAACTATAAACACTGGTGTTATCAGCACTGTTCCCAAGCTGAAAATACAAAACACAGTGCTGCACCAGGTACTACTTAAAGGAGAAAAATGACTGCTGCTGCTGAACCCATGATAGTTACTTGGTTTACCAAGTGCTACTGGTTGCATTTTCTTAGTTTGACACCTGAAGAATTTCAGGGTTTCTATACGAAATGACAGGAACAATGAGAACAGTGGCAGCTTGGGGTATTTCATGGGTAAGATGAAATTCCTATTTTAGCATACTGGGAGGAGTTAGCTATATCGTTTTATCTTTTATGAAACAGTTTGTGGAAGATTTGTGCTTTTCATTTCTAAAAAAACTTCAAGATACTTACATTTTCTTCAGGATACTGATTCCATGGAGTAGCTTGCCTTGTTATGGGCTAAGAGAGGTTTTACATAGCAGTAATGTATTTTCTGTTTAAAGGGTGGACAGTGCAACACAAAGATGTAATAATTTAGAACATTTACAGTTTTGTACTAATAAGTTTACACATAAATCAGATGGATGGTAAACATACCAGAGACTCTTGACATCTGTCATGGGTTCAGCAGCAGCAGTCATTTTTCCCCTAAAATCAAATCCCTTTGAGGTACACATCGGACTCCCCCATTTTGCCTGCATTCTCCACCAAGTATATCCAGGTCCCTGAGCAAAATCAATCCCACGAGTGGCTTTGCTTTTACCTGAAGCAGGAATAACCCAGACCGTCTTCCCCAGTAAATTCTTAATGTGAACTACAGGAACTTTGTCCCCCTCCTCCCTGGCAGAGCATGAAACTCAGAAAGTCCTTGGCCAGCCTAAACATTTTAAGCCATAACTATAAACACTGTTGCTATCAGCACTGTTCCCAAGCCGAAAATCCACAACACAGTGCTGCACCAGCTAGTACTTAAAGGAGAAAAACGACTGCTGCTGCTGAACCCGTGACAACATCTACAAACTCTCATGAGTTGTGAACATACTGCCATATGGTACTTCTGCAGCTCTGGAGGAGTAATTGTGCTTTTGTCTTCTGTTCTCCCAGGATGGTAGCTTTAATTGCATTGGACACTTGATACAGTTGTATTTGTTGAGGATTTACATTGGGGTATATTATGGAGATGTCTTGCTTACTATTGTCAACAACTGTGCTCTACACTAAGAAGAAACATAAAAAAAAAAAAGTTATTCCATTCTCCTCTGGAAATGTCGGAGAACTAAATAATTTTAGCAGAGTTATTTAAAGTTTGTTTACCTAAGTTGTGTGGATTTCCTTGAGTCAAATTTGCCCCTTCTTCTATGATTCAAGAGCCTAAGTTCTCTCTTTTTCTTCTTTTTAATTTTTTTCTGAGCTTGTGTAGTGTCAGCAATTTGAATGCATAAAGATCCATTGCTAAAATCGTAGAAGACTGAAAATGATAGCAGTGAAATCCTGATCGTAGTTTCAGCTGTCACCATACAAAAGTATTTGGATGCATGGACCTTATGAATTATCATCCTTTTATTTACAGTTTCTTTACAATGAATGGCAGTGGAAATTGTAAAACAAAACTTTTTTTTGTACATTAAAATTGTTTCATTCTGTCTTTCAAGGTTACAGAAAACAAATCAGACCTTGAAGATTTGGAGCTTTATGCAACTCCTCGGGAACAACGGTTTCGCAGGTTTGCCAGTTTAGAATTTGAAGGACAGCTATATATGACTCCATACGACTTCATTCAGGCTGTCACAAGTGATGAGCCCAAACGTAAGCAGCAATTTTATATTGATTAAATTGCTAGGGAAAATGCCATTGGTATCTGTTATTTTTCCATTTGCTTTTGATTATTACTTCTGTTTCTGATTGTGGTAAAAAGATACTGCATCTTCCAGAGTTTTGTTTTTAATGGTATCCCCAAGTGCATACAATCAGTTTCTTGATTGTTATTAAGATTGTAAACATCCGTATACTTGTCATTATTTAAATGTTCTTGTCTTAGAGGTCACAGGTAGCTCAACAGGCATGAAGACAAGAAGTTCACTTGTATCGTTTGCACTTACACAGTTAGTGTTGCCTTTTTTTTTTCCTGAGCAGGTCAATATAGCTGTAAAACTCTTCCTCCTCCTCTGTGTAGTTTCTGTGTAAATAGGCAAGGTATGAGTTACCTAAATAATTTAGGATAATTTTATTTTGCAGTTTTTGCCATTTTAAATTGTTATCCACTATCATGTTGGGATTTTTTTGCCCTTCAGAGAATTTACAATCATATCACATCTTTCTAAATAACATGCTTTGACTAAAAGTTTCAGTCCCCCAGGGGATCCACTTTCTACGCTTAGAAGTTGCCAGAGCTAGCACTATGTGTTAATTAAATTAATGAAAAATAAACTATCAACTTTAATTTACTTATTGTAAAATGTTTGCTTTAAGTATCAAAGAGTGACTAAATAGTAAGGTGATCTATTTCTGATCTAGTTTGATTTCCTGGCCCTCAGGCTTGCAGTGCATTGGTAGCAGCACACAACTTCTGGGGAAAGTGGATATCTTTGCTCCGGTGTGACATATATAATAACTCACCTTAGGTCTTTCTTCCTAAAGTCTATACCACAAAGCTAGTATAGAGAACAGTCAAAAACAGCTAAAACAGTTAATGGAGAGCTTAAAGCTCTGTGCAGATGTTAGATTTTTTCCTCTTTGTTCTCGTAATAGTAACAAAACAAGAGGAAAGAATTCAGCCTTGGCACATCAGTGATCAAAACTTCTGTAACTTTGAACAAAGATATAATCTGATTGTAACAATGAAGACAGAAGCTTAGATGGTGAAAACTTGGAAAACTTTGAAACTCTTTACCAGAAAGCAAATCTTCATTCTCTTTTTTTTTAGCTCTGCAGTTAAAAGAGAGGAAGCAGATTCCTTGTTACAGAAGTTAATACAAATACACATCAGCATTTTACATCTGCTTCCTCTGCCCACATGTCCGAGTCCTCCTTTTTTTGTTACTATGGAATTGAGTTCCACTACATATGGTCATGAAGCATTTGTGCCTTATACTGGACATCAGTTAAGCATTTCAGTTTAACTTAATTTCATAACAGTTTGATTGGCTTGAGCACACTGTATGTATGATTTGCTATTAGGATTTTTCCATGCTAAATAAATACATGTTTCCTGCTCTCTGGCAGAAAGTATTCAGATTTAAAAACAAAACCAAACCAAAAAATGTTAAGCTCACAAGGACATTCTGTTCACCTCATGCCAAGTGAAGAAATCTGGAGTTGAGCAGTTAGGCAGCCTTCTGAGTAGAGTATGGCAAATCTTTTATGTACCAAAATCCTTCCTGTGCATACACTTAGTCTTTGAGACAGAAAGCAAAACTAACTTGGATGTCCTTTAGTTTTATAGACTAGTATCAGAGATTACATGACTGAGATAGTTATTTTGAGAGATAGTGTAAGAAGCTGTAACTAAGTGGATGACTTCATTATAGTGGAAGTGGGCATTTGGAAGAAGGCTGACAACTAGGAAATAATAGATGAAGTACATGACCTGCAGATTACCACTCTGAGCTTTTGATCTCCAGCTGTGTTAATTTTAACCTTTGTGCTGCAGCTTTGCCTAAGTATTGTTTTGTCTGTTTCTGCAAGTCGTAATTTTCTGCCTTGTTCTGTTGAAAGTAGTAAGTTTAAGGAAGGTATTTTTCTGAATAAAATAATTCATTCTAAACATCTTATTTTGTATTTTTGGATTGTTCTGTAAATAAGCTGCAAGTTGTAAATAATGGAGTCCATTCATGCTGACACAGTAGAGTATCTGTATTTTGCAGGAAAAAAAAAAGAATATTCACCTGGGTTTTTTTTTTTGTGGATGAAGACTAGAAAGGTCTTGAGTTTTGTCAAAAAGCAAAAATGCCCTTTGAAGAGTAATAATAGTAGCTCTTCATGTCTGCGTTTTAGAAAAGCTAATAATACTAGACCTGAATGAGATTTGTAATGGAGTGAATGCGTCTATTGTGATTGATTTACTTTGGAAATCTTGTAAACCCTACAAAAGTCAAGAGAGTGTTCACTTCCTTTTTTGATTAAACACTAATACTGTAAGGGTATATTTTCTTTTACAAAACGTAACCTTTGGCTACAGATAGTTATAAAAAGAGATACATAATAAATGCTGTAATTAGCTTGCTGATGATTTTTTGGTGCAGGCTTTCATTTGGGAAAACACAATAGTTTTAGCAGTCATGCTTGTTACATTTTTATTATCTGTATATATGTTTATATATTTAGAAAGCCAGTTAAGAGAAGAGGAAATACATTTTGTTCCCTTTAGCCCTAACTATAGTAATTTAGACTAATTCTGAGCTGTATGATAAATTTTCACTTGCTTGTCCAGAAAGAAAATCTGTTTATCATGTATGAGACTGGGAAATTATCTGATTGGAAAGTTACATATATTTATTCTGCAAGTTTTTTATGATAAGCATAAACATATATCAGTTTGTACAGCAAATGAGGTTGTTGGGGGAGTGGGGGGGTATTTAATATTTTGAAGCAAGACTTTAATTGAAGTTAAAAAATTGAACTGAAAACTACATGAAAGTCTGCTAGCTCATGTTATGAGGTTGCTTGATGTAATTTCACCATAGTTAGAGTGAAATTGGTAGACAGTCTTGGTGTTAACCTTTACTGAGATGTAAAGCTAAAATTTCGGTAAGTTTCTAACCATAAACTAATTGTAGACTATAGTGACTAGCTTCTGTACTTTGGTAATTACTTCGTGGAGCATGGAGCTCATCATAAGGAAGGAATTTCTAATACCAGAGTGGTTTGCTCTGTAAAATGAGCCTTTACCAACCAGAAAGTTATGGATTACCGCAGACTATGCTACTTTTTGTACCTTAGTGAATTCTGATATTCATAGTGCTTTATATTAGTATTGAATCTGTGCATGTTTGTCTTGAGTGTGATGATGAACCTCTTGGGTACTTGTAGGCAGCCGGTGTCAAATGCAAGTGTCTTTGCTCCTGGAGTCTGTCATGTAAAGCATTAGGAAAAAAGCGTATGCTTAGTCTTACTCATCAGTTTTCAGCATTAGCAAGCAGTTCCAGTTCTGAACGAAGGGCCCTCTTCAGCTCCTCTGTTAAGACTGCTAACAAAACATTGAGCCTGACAGAGGCTGGAAAAGGAAGCATGGATCTGAGTTATTAGAAACGGCCAAAGGGACTCTTGGCATCTGATGTAGTTTCAAAGATTTTTTTCTGTATTTGCTTTAAAAGGCATGAGTAATCCCTGAAGCAAGAAGCAGAATCTAGGTCTCCTTACAATCTGCTGTGTAATACTGCTGCTACTGCTGCTACTAAATAATCATTTCATAATACTGATAATATTGGTTAACATGAATTCCCTGTATTTCTCATTTAATCTTTTAATAGTGTATTTTGGAGGTAGAAAGTATTTTTTCTCACTGAACCAGAGTTGGATTAAAAACTATGCATCTGAATTGGTTCTTTAAAGTTACGATTTTATGTATGTATTTAATTATTTCTTAAATAACAAAAGAGAATATTTTGGAATGAGGTCAAGTATTATCCTCATGCAGTAGGGAAAACAGCTGTTTTGCTGGAAAATGCAGTATAGATGAAGTCCAATTTTTGTGACACCGCATTGGCATAACTGAATTCTGTGCATTCATAACTTTGTCTTTTGTTGCAGGTACTAAAAAGTGGCGATCCCTTTCAAAGCAGGTGAGAAATAATTCCTGTGCTGTCTTACAACCATAGATTTTGATACAGTTGCTCTATGTCATGCAGTAAACGTAGAGTCACAGGAGAAATAAGGGACTCAATATTTTTCAAGAGAGAAAGAAACTTTAATTTCTGAATTTTTGTCACTTCACACTCAGCTGGGTGCAGAATCTCAGCTACTTGATCAGCTCTGCCTGTTGTTTTGGATTTACTGACTTTCTCGAGCCTCTGTCAGTTCCTTCCTCAGCCCTCATCTGACTTGAGTTTCTTTAGTGTCACAAATGTAGCAGGTGTATGAAAAACTGCTGTTTAAGTGCCTCTTACTTTTTTTTCTTTCCACATTTGCACAACTGCAAAAAGGCTGTCATTATCCCTGTATTTTAAGTACATTGATATTCATAAGTGAAGTTTGCTTTAGTTCAGGTTAAGTGTTTTAAAAGAACAGTTGCTTGGAACTTATATGAAAACCTTACTGAAATCCAGGGGGACTTAACCTTGGCTTCAGTGAATATGAGCAGTGGTGAGTAATTTCAGCAGCAAATCCGTTACATGTCTCTCTCCAACTTGCAAACAGTATTCATGCGGATGAATATTTCTTGTAATAATCATGTGTGCAAAATTTATGTATGTGCTTGAGTACTTCCGAAGTCATTGTGGTAAACTGAAGTTAAATTAACTGGCACATTTGCATGCAGTTCCTTGTCTTTTATATTGATTCCTAGTATTTACTCATAATTTGTTTACTATTTCATCAAATATTTAAATATGTACTTTTATCTTTCTTAAATCTTATTTTAGGAGCTGAATCAGATCCTCATGGAGACACCACCAGTTTGGAAAGGATCATCCAAACTTTTTCGTAACCTTAATGAGAAAGGTAAGGGATAGTAGTTCATTTTTCTGAACCAGTTTATCACTTGTATTAATTTATTGTGGCTGAAGTGATGTTATAATCTCAGTCACATCTTCAACAAGATAAAATGCATTTATTGCTTTCCACATTTTACAGCATTGAAAAGTATTCTTTAATCTCTACAATAATCATTACATCTTTCAGCTGGGCTCTTCAAGTGAATGGGTACCGTAGAGTTTGTTAAACTTATGTTTGAATGTTTCAAATTCTATTCACTGTAGCAAAGAATGATTTATATAGACCATAGGTAAAATACTCTAATAAAGACACTATCTCTTTACTTTTTTTAATAGGCTGGGTGATGTGATTAAAGACAGTAATGATATCTTATATCACTAAATAAGCGTTTTTTTCACAAAGAGACAGTTTCAGAAATTCTATATATCCTTTAAATTCTGCAGATAAGGGCTTTGATAGCTTTTAAAACACATTATTGGTAAACAAAGAGCCAAGAGCCACATCTGGTCTCTCTTTTTTTTTTTTTTTAAGATGGCTTCTATGCAGACATTTGAAAGCTATTTGTGATGCATAATCCACATATTCCTTTGCTTATAGTCAGAATGGCAAAGGTCTGGTGGAGCATTTAAAAATATTTTTAAAAGCAGCCGCAAGTAATTGCTATAAAATAAAGATGGTTTAGGAATGTGTAAAATAAGCATGTCAGCAGCAGAATTCCAAATCTGTGTGTAATTGGTGGATCTATTTTAAGTGTATCTCAGATCTACTAATGGAGTAAGTATGCACGTCAGAGGAGGATCTCTGTGTGGAGGTGCTTGCTTTTTCCCTCTGAGTCTGCAGCCAGAACTCCAGAGATGCAGAAGCTGGCACATCATTGCACTGTATTTTCTTGTTGTTTTCTTGCTCTAGGCGATTCTCTATATAGTCAGAACAAATGACTTCTGAAATATTAGTTACATAAAAATTCAGCTTCAGAATCTGTTACATCGATATATTATCAGTGAAAAAACCAACCCTGTATGTGCTTAATAAGTGTGAAATAAAATGTCTGCAGTGTGCTGTCTTAATTCAACAATATCTTCAGTTTTCTGCCAGTGAAATTCTGCAGATGTTGGTGGAATCAAAGGACACAAAAGTGGCTTCGTAATCTGGTAAAATTAGTAATAAGCTTTAGCAGTTCCATAGCTTTTCAACATCCTTTATAAAAAAGTGAGTTCTGTTATTCCTGTGTATAGTTAATAAAAGAAAAGATGATGGGTCTTATGACTGACAAGTTCATTCAGTAGGCCAGTGAAAGGAATGGGAATAGAATTTTATATTTTGCCATAGATTGATTTAAATCAGATGAACCACATAGGTTTATGCAGTTGTCATTAAGTTTTATTTTTATGTTTTACCCTGGAGTGACCTTCCTTCTCTTCTTTTTTTAGTGTAAGCTTTTTTTTCCATTCAGTGTCATTTCAGAATCTTTCTCCCTTAACACTCACATCAGTCAACCAGAACTATCTGCAGCCACAATATACCAGTATAAACAAAAGAAGAGAATGCTTTCAAGGCCTTTTATATTGCTTTCTCAGAAGTACCTGTGAGGGACTGCTTAACACACACACACTTTCTTCCTCTGTTTTACAACAAAGAAGGTGTCATCAAACAAACAAAAATACATATTTACATTTATTGACTGGCTATTAACTCTTTATATCACTGGATGAGAACCTTTGAGATATCTGATTTCTTGATGACTGCTTGTCCAAACAGATTCAAGGAGGGCTTTAAAAATAATTTCTGCAAGCAGCTGCATAAAATCAAAAAGAGAAAGCATAGAACATGTCTATTTAAATGCCTGCATTTAATCTTTGCTAACCTTCAGTGTGGAGCTGTGTGTAAACTGAGGAAAAGAGTAGGTGGTATTAAAAATACTTAGTAGCTTTCCTAACTAGATCTACTTGCAGTACTATAATCTTGATTTTGGATACTTAAATTTGCTCTTCAATCAAAAGGTGGGCAAAAAAATATTTTTTTTAATGAATAGAGTGGTAGTTTCAGCTAGTAAAGGTTGAGGGTTTAAAATCTCTGTGGTTGGATATTTTTTCTTTTGTGTTTGAGGATAGGCAGCCTGATTCTCTTGAAGGTCCTCCTCTTTCAGGACATTTGCTTTTGGGGAGGAGTATGGAAGTATCATTGAAGGTTTGGGGACACATTTGGAACTTTGGACAGATCCAAGAGAAAGCTATTCAAGAGGACAGAGAGTCCCTCTTGCATATTACTTCAGTACAGATTTAATTTAGAACTTTTGGTGCTGTAAATGTTAGTAGAAGATGCCGAAGTATCTTACTTAGCAGTGTTGGAAATCCTGATGTTAAATGTGTTCAATAAATGCAAAATCTACATTAATGATACAGTGTTTTGAGTCTTAATTGTACAGTTTTTTTAGTGGAAAAAAAGATCAGATGACTTAACTGAACATGTTACAAAGCATGTAAAGTCAGATTTTAAAAGATACTTAAACATCCAAAGATGTGGCTGTTTTTAGGAAAGTGTTTGCACCTGACTTGGACTGAAATCAAGGAGACAGCCATCAACTTTTGAAAATCCCAGTTGATAGACATCTTTACTCTCAGGCATCTAATTACTTTTTTTTTTCCCTCTTTTGAAACAGTCTACTGTTGTGGACTGACTTAACACTTTTAGTTTTGGAGGACAGGCAAAGTCAATTGGTTAGATATCAAGAACCAGTTTTGCTAGTTCAGCCTCAAAGATCATTAGAGCTAAAGGCTTTTGGGAAAGCTGAAAGTCACTGTTTTCACTTCTTACTGAACTGTAAGATGCTTCTCTTTGTTAGTACTGTGGGCATTCTGCAAGGTTATCACTATACCCCACAGCTAGAAATGCAGGAGTACAGGTTAGGGTACCAGATATGCTGTTTGGATTACACCTGGGTCAGAGCAATCCCAGGCACAGCTGCAGGTTGGGCAGAGATGAGATTCAGAGCAGCCCTGAGGAGAAG